>JAXGGA010010319.1:0-47473 GCA_038373865.1 Uloborus plumipes | reverse complement strand
TTTTACAGTTTTTTACTATAAAATTAGTCGTATTATACTGTAAAAACAATATTCATTTTTTTACAGTGCACGGATAGATTCATTTTCATTGTTTTCCTTCAGTATTATCATATTATTTCTTATTATGGCTCTCAATATTATCTTATGACAGTGTACTCCATGTCAGTTATCTGAAATGTTTCATCCAACCAGAGATGAAATTAAAGACATCTTCACTAGATCAAATGAATTCGCCCGCTCTTAAAACAAAAGAGTGTCGAAGCCTCCGCCATTTGAACCAAAGCCATTAAGGAAAACAACTGGTCAAATCAATTCCATTAGATTTCCGGTTGTCACCCAAATAGGCGTAAAGTGTCGGCACGTGAGGAGAATGTCGGCAAAAATAATGACATGCAATGGATATTATTAAGTAACTGCATCGTGACTTCAACAGCAATGAACTTCCATCAAAGCTGCAAGTCAGGTGCGATGTTGACCGCCCCGAAATTAGACAATTGACCGTGAGTCACGTGGTATACCATCTGTGAATGAAGCCCGAGGGCTAGAAATTGGCAGTAGAAAATTAGGTTTCTGCCGTAATCAATTTCACTTAAAATAGAAGTTCTTGATTATGATTGGCTCAATTGAAGCGGATTGTTATTTTTTACTTCTGAAGATGTGAATCAAATGGCTGACGTTTTCCATGATGAGTTAATTGAAGCGCATTTCAATTTAGTGTTCCTCCAAGTTTTGTTTTTATCTTCTCCCCGGTTCCAGTAAACGGAAAAATATGATTTAGGGAAAAACACAGGGAAGTCATCCAATAAGAAGGATCTTTCCAATATTTTGCATCGTTAGATATGCTATTGTGCGACCTTCTTCGAATTTGCGCATGCATCAAGTCTCTTCTGATTTTCTTAAAATTTCGGGGGAAATGCAAAGTAACATTCAACAAGGAAGAAAAAGCGAAGCGAACAAAACTGAAGTTCGCCTCCTTTACCTATCACCTCTTTCTCAAATGGAAGAATTCGCAGCTGTGAGGCGGGGAGTTTGAAAACGAACAGTACCTATGGGCAATTCCACGAAAAGTGGTCCTAACACACCAAAAATTTTTCCCCCCATAATACAAAAACAAACCTTATTTTTTGACAAAAAAATATCTACTCTTTTCGATTCCAGCATCAATTTTAAGATAAAATTTTTCTTTTCTCATATTTTAGCCTTGTTTAATAACATTGAGACAAATTTAAAAAAAAATGCATTATTAGTGAAAAAATGTCAGAGAATTTTTTTCATCTAATAATCAATTTTTTTTTGGAAAAACTATCAAATATCATGAACGTAGATCCTTTAGTATGATTATATCTCATATTTTTTGTAATAAAGTGTTTCATAAGTTTTTAACCCCTCAAAATATGCAGGTTACTTTTTTTTGGTCACACACGTAAGGCAAAAGATAGAAAAGTTTCCCCCCAAGGTCTAATTAGGGGACAAAAAGAAAACTATCTCATATCATAAATTAACTTGATACATAACACCTGTAACCTGACGTACATCTTCATCCATTCGGCAGAAACGTTTTAACGAGGCTCTTTAAAAGCTGTCACACACGTAAGACTTTTGAATGGTTTACCTTAACCCTTCACTGCACGGTGTGCCAGATCTGGCACAAACCAAATAAACCCTCATATATTCCAATGACTTTTTAAATGCAGTTAAACTGAGTTTTACGCCCCTTCTGGAACATTGCTATAACAGTTTAGTGTGATGTTTATGTACTAGTTAGTTGCACTAGTCTAGGTATTACAGTTCTTTCTTTTGAAAAAAAGAGTGTCTGCATTTCCGTTACAAGTGTGTTTAGTCATTATTTCCTTTGTTCTAAAAATGTTTTAATACACATAGTGGCAAATTTGTTTGTACCACTTATGGCACAAAACACATTGTAGATTATTACACTTATCGGTATACAAAGCATATGCTATGTGCTTTGTGCCATATGTAGAACAAACAATTAAAACATCATTTTTGGTGCACCTTTTGAAGATAAATTTTTTTCTTCATTTTTCCTGAACTCAGAGTTATTAAAAGGTAACATATGACTTTTTTCATGAAAATATAAAAATCGTGCAGTGAAGGGTTAAGAGTCAGGTCTTTGTTTGAGAAACTTTCCCAGGAACCGATTTTTTTAATTTATTTTTTTTTTTTTGTTAATCTCCTCTGATTACATGTAACATGTTATATAAATAAATTATAAAATAACCTATATATAATTCGTATACAAATGAGAATTAATTTCGTCTTCATTCTTTATTTTGTGAACACATCTTTGCAATTTAATTATTTACTAGCGGCAATGTCCAACAAAATCAGATCTTTCGTTTAGGGCAAAAAACAAGTGGTTATTAAACAAGTGGTTCCGTCCGGAACTGAACGAGCCTACTTTCCCGTTTGCCAATTTCAAATTTCAAATTTGGTAAAATATTCATCCGAAAGATAATGGGTACGTGGGGGGTGGAGGGTGGGGGCAATTCGAAAAGTCAAACATGAGAATTAATTGTCCTCGCCGAGATCTTTCTAACAAAAAAAGTTTATTCAAATCAGACTGTTTAACTCAAAAGTAATTAGCGGGGGACCAGTTGTTTGAGCGGTTCAAAGTTGAACAAAAAAGGGCTCAAACCAAAATATTAAATGTGAGAATTATTTATCCTCGCCGAGATTATTAGAACAAAAGAAAAAAAACGTTCAAATCGGATTGTTTACTCAAAAGTTGTTAACGGGGGACAGGTTGTTTGAACGGTTCAAAATTGAACGAAAAATTGTTCAAATCTGAAAGTCAAATATGAGAATGAGGTCTCCTCGCCGAGATCTTTCGAACAAAAAAAAGTTTGTTCAAATCGGACTGCTCACTCAAAAAATATTAGAAGAGTGGGGCGGGGGGGGAGGGGGGAAGGGGGGAGGGGGAGGGGGTAGAGACAGACAGACACATATATAATGCTGATAGCTATAATTATCAGTTGTGGAAGTTGAATTGACTTAAAAATGAAGACATGCTGCACGCGGTCACACACGTAAGGCTCTAGTGTCACACACGTAAGAAATATTAAAAAATTTTTATTGATACTCTACGAAGTTTAGAAAAAAAAGAATATGTGGAATACTTACTTAGTATACTTAGACACATGCACAAAAATCACCGTTCATTTATCTTTTAAAACTTCACAGGAAATTACACAATAATATCAGGTATAGCTTATTTTCAGATTTTCCGAGTCACACACGTAACTCTGTATTTAAAATTTTATAAAAAAATTCAAAAGTGTCCTATGAAAAAAATAACGCCGCATTACAACTTTTGCATATCTTCTGTTACTCCAATAGCAACCACTAAGAAATATATAAAAAATATCGTCCTGGTTTTTATTGTTATTTGCAAAGAAATGGCGTCAAAAAGTCACACACGTAAGGCTGGAATGGCCCCTATGCGTTTTCTTTTAATACATACATTCACGCTCAGATCATTTATGCTCTTTGGTTCAGTGAAAGAAAAATTAATCTCCGCTACTTTCAGCCATGACGTCACAACATGGGTTCGATTATGTATCAGATACTGCAATTGAGTCTTAATCGCTGTATTGTTTGTCCACATGTTTCACTACTGGGGGAGTTTCCGAAATTTCAAAAGTATTTTTTTCTGAAATAACATGCTTCAAAACATAGGAATTGACCTTTTTTTTTGACACAGTTATATATTTTTTATGAATTATTTTAACCGGTGCGCAGATGCTATTCCTAAAAAAAAACATCTGCACATGACGTCAATAGTGCACGTAAGCGCGAAATCTAATTGGTTGTAGTGAGATGACGAAGGTCGTGACGTCACCGATTCCTGCGATGGGACAACTCAAGTCAAGCAAAATGGTGTTATTGGAAAGAGAGCTGGTAGGTGCACCACTGACGTCACAAAAACCACGCCCCGTTTTCAAGGTAGGGTATTTAAAAAAATTAATAAAAAATAAACTGTTGGGAAAATTAAAGTATTTTCCGCACCCATGTTATTTTTTTATATCATTCTATCAATTTCAGTAACAAAAAGTAGTACTTTTGACTGAAGGAAACTCCCCCATTATTAACTTTCTATCTTTCCTTAAAGAGAATACATTTCTCATTTTTTATATAGCTCGTTCTCCTAAAAATGTTAAATTTGGTGTTTGTTTGTTTTTTTTAATTCACTATATTTAGATAAATAAAACGAACGACATTTCTTTATTATGCCGATCTGTGTTTTTAGATTCGTATGTTTTTATCAGGAATGTTCCGATGCCCTGGAAATGGTGCGTCTATCTTAGGAGCTGAAGCTGCTGTGAATACTGTGAGAAGCTCATAAACCACATTTTCTTTTCTTTTTTACGCTAGTTTAGCTAAATAAAACGCGCGTTTTTTTCATGATTTATGTTTTTGTTAGGAAATAGGATTGGAGGTTAAACTAAAATAAGTAAAGATAAATAGATAGATAAGTTAAATATAAATCATAGAGATAGTTATGCATTCATTCTGATGTATAAATATACTTAGACGGACAGTAAGAGATAAAGAAAATGTTTTATTCAAATTAATATTCATGCAGATAGATGTAGATTGATTAAGGTCATTTAAACAGCCGCCAAAGACGCCAATTTTGACGTAAAAGGATTCATGGCGTAAAAAGTGAACTGCGCATTTAGCCGTTTATGGCCCGTTTATAATAAATAAATCTTTCATAGTTCAGAAACAAGTTAAGGGAAAATGTAATCATTCTGCGTCGAATCAAAACTCACAGAAAATAATAAAAAATTATTCCAAGAATGAATAAAAGTTCATGAAGAGACCGTAACTTACTTACGAGGGAACCACATAAATTGTGCACTAACAAAAAGAGTTTGAATAGGTAGCAATCGAAAGAGCATTTCGAGCAATATTTCTTTCTCAAAAATTATTTGCCCTCATCTGCCCGTTATCGAGGTGATATAAGGTCTAAAAATCTGAAAAAATAAATCAATAAACAGCAGGCAAATTTTAAGTATTAGCACAACATTATTCTAGCAATTTTGACATCTATCTGCAAATCACGTGAAAGATTTATGCCATTACTCGCTGAAACTGGCTAAATTTGGTCACCTTTCGCAACAAATTTGGCGAATTTAAGACCTTATATTTTAATAAAAGGGTCAAGAGGGCAAATAATTTATGCGTCCAGAAACATGTTTTACAATACTCTTTTGAGTGATGCTTATTTAAATTTCTTCCTTTATTACCCTTTTGTTTGACTTCTTGGTTAGAATGACATTTAAATGTGTAGATAAATTTATCTTCGTGGGGAAATGTTCTCATTGCTGCAAAAAAAAAAAAAAAAAAAAAAAAAAAAAAAAAAAAAAGAAAACGGTATCTCTTCGACCTTAATCGCAATCCATAATTGCTCCAAGGTACCTAAACCGTCGGTTAAACGTATCTCAGCGTCATCATGCCTCATATTACTTATGATGAATAAATCTTTCTCAGTTTAGAATAAAATTTTAAAGAAAACGAAGTCATTCGATGGCTGAAATTAATTACTTTGTCAGTGACTTTAAAACTCTAAGAAACAGCCACGTGCAGATGCCATCTTCTTCAGGGGGAAACGAAGAAGAATTAAGTGCTTAAGTACTTAACATCATTTAGCTGTGATGGCTAAAGCAAAAATGATCTGAAAAGAACTCTTTTCCAACAAGCTAAAGACGAATATGCGAAATAAACTGCATAATTTTGCTTTCATTCGTTGCCTTAAAAATAGTTTTAAAGAAACAAATGGACTCAATCATTTGTTTTCCTAATCCTTTATTTATGGAAATTTATTTTTGTTGTTATTGATACAATAAGAATTCTATTTTACTAATTTTCTCTATTTTATCATAACTTAGAACTTATTCATGTATCTAAAAGAAATGAAATAGCACGTTTTATTATATTAATTAATAATTTTGAAATTTTTCTGATTGAGTTTCCGGTGCACCTTTTGAAAAATATTTTTTTCGTTCCATTTCATCCTCAAATCAACAAGAAAAGCCTTTACTTTTTTTGTAAATAGTAATCTATTGTTTATGAATATGTACGTATAGAGAGAGAAATTTTTTTTAGCTAGCCATATTTTAAATGGAAAAAGGAATGGGTATAACTTTGAGGTATTCATGGCATTTTAAAGGGCAAATAATTTTTCCCTAGATAATGCTCCCTGTTTTCTGTTGTGTAAAATTCCCAGTCTATCAGAAAGAGTGCAAAAATTCGTTGAAGTTCCTGTACTCTGTATCTTTTTTATTATATTAATTACGAACTTGAAATTTTCCTGATTGAGTTTTCGATGCCTCTTTTGCAAAATATTTTTTGCGTTCATTTTCCTGCTCTAATCAATAAGAAAAGCCTTTTTTTTTTTTTTTTTTGTAATTGGTAATCTATTGTTTATGAATATGTACGTCGAGAGAGAGAAAAATTTCGATAGCCGTATTTTAAATGGAAAGAGGAATGGGTATAACTTTGAGGTATTCATAGCATTTTAAAGGCCAAAGAATTTTTCCCTAGATAATGCTCCCTGTTTTCTGTTGTGTAAAATTCCCAGTCTATCAGAAAGAGTGCAAAAATTCGTTGAGGTTCCAGTGCTCTGTATCGGTGTTAATGTGGGCGAAGCGCTCTGAGAAAGTTCGTTCTTAAGGAGGCGAACCACATAACTGAGAAGGGGGAAAAGAGAATTTGAAGGTTTTTCTCTTGGGTAAAAATCATTTTACGCTTAAAGGAGAAAGGAGGTGATGCAGAGGAAATAAAAAAAAGTAACCATAAAAAAAAAGAAACGCTTGGTTTCAAGATTCGAAATGAGAGCAGGCAAGAACAAAGACGTCCCTGCAACTGGCCACTAGAATTCTTTCTTTTTGTAAACGAAGTGTTGTATTTCTTGGAATACGCTGGGTAAGGAAGTTCTAGAAGCGCTTCTTTAAAATGTTGTTTGTGAGATGCGAAAGTTTCTGACAACAGGAGGGTGAGAGAAACTCAAATTTTAGATTGGGGAATTGCTTTGTGAATGCAGACTGCTTTTCGATGCACACTAGCTAGAAGTAAAAGTCTAAGGAAGAAAAATATTTCAGAAAACAAATATGCATAACGAACGTGTAAGAGTAGAGGAAAATACACCTGCATTAGCGTACCGTTTATAGTTTGGTAAAAGAGTCAAATTGATGTATGGAAAATTATGTAGTGGTTTATGTAAAGAACTTTTATGATCCAGAAAAAGGAAGCTACGTTTGTATTTATATGCAATAAAAGTTGCACAATAGCGCTTTAAGCTTCAAAGCCTTCATATGTGTTGTTATGAGTCTAAAAAAAATTATGTTCAAAAGGGTACGTTCCAAGCTATTTTATTGAGGTTCTTTAACTTAAGTCTTCTAATAAATTTAACTATTATTCTAGAAGCAGCAGCAGCAGCCCTAATTTAGATTATAATTTATGCAATATGTTTTGTGTTAGCATTCAGTAAAAAAAATCTACAGCAATTGCGCAATGAAAATTAACGTGTTTTGAATATTCATATTTTAATAAATTTTCAGTACTTCTGTTTGAAATTTTAGTGTAATATTTTTCTTGCATTCTGTCATCTTTTCTAAATGTTTGGTAAAGTTCGAAGGAAAACTCTGCTTGTTATCAGCCAAAAACCGGAAAATAAAATCGACTGTTTTGAAGGAAATGTATCTTCAGAAATATAAATGCTTTCTTCACGAAACAATAAAATAATCATACTTAATGTACAAATTAATTTCTGAAATTTACACCTTTTCCCAGCTATTTGCGATAAATTGCGATCAAAAAACTTTTTTTATCTTCACCCTCCACCCTTTTTGTCCCCCAAATGCATGGGGGATTTAATTGTTATTGAGAAATTTCAGCTGAAGTTTAGATTTTATAGTATCTTAAAATATAAGATAATTGGTATCTTATTTTTCGAGAAATCCTTAAAAATGCGGATTTTTAAAAGTGTTCCAATACTTTTTGTGATATAGTATACATCCAGGAGTCCTACGGAAGTACAAATGGAGTTATTAGAGTTATGGGAAGACATTATCTTTAAATATATTTTTGGCACTAAAGAGGATTCGATAGAAATATGGAAATAGGCTGCCGAATATTCATTCCGGCGACATTACAAGAGTATATAGGGCTTTTATTTTCCTGCTTTGGAAGTATTTGCTGCCGTAAATCAACTGTTCCTTTCATGACAAAACTAAAACTGATTTAAAATATAAATATACATATATATAAATAGATTTGCATTTAGAAGATCAATCACAAAGCTTTGATTCAAATATTCAATGATTTTCAAACAAAAAACAAACTAAAACTGTAATTTACCCAAGTAGCACGCTTCGTTTTTTAAAGGTTGTAAAATGGTTATTGACGTTGTAACAACCGCTTAAAAACGTTTATAAAACGTTTAAAGGTTATTTGTGCTACCTGGGTAAAATAATTTAAAAAAGGTCTCGTTTAACACGGTTTCGATATTACACGGTACGCATTAACCGTGCTATACACAGTGTACATTGTCATAAGATTCTTCGCGATTTTATTGTTTTGTCAAATCACGGTTTGAATGAATCACATGGTTTTACACATTGGTAGATGTCATGCCATTTCTTATATTTTTGCACTTTTCTTATCGGTTGGTTGTGTTCTTAGGGTCTTAACGTTGTCTTAATTCGTTATTAATATTCGCCTAAGATTTTCATTCGTTTCGTCACAGGACTACAGTAAATGAAAATCATTAAAATCAAGTCCACAATGTATTAATAATATAAAAATTCGATTAAAAACTGCTAGGTCGTTTTGAAACAACAGTCATCTTTTATTGAGAAATTTATTTTAAAATACAGTAAAAAACAAGTAAATCTGCAATAAATCCCTATCTGTAATATTTGATTATTTTATTCTTAGTTAATGTTCACGTACGTGTTTTAAAGTAATGAAGTGTGCTATTAGTTTTTGTTATGATTCACAGGACTCCAACAATGGTCAAAATTCCCATTACTGAGTTTTAACTAATATGAACACGTACCTTTTTTTTCTTCAAATTCTTTACTTAATTAAGTCATTCTTTAAACACCAACTGGTTTTAATTTTAATAGCTACGAGCTCATTTAGTTGCTTACTTCAGTAAGGAGATTTTTGCACAGTAATTACTTAAGAAAATAGTTTTATTTTAGCTAAGTACTTAAATACGCAGATGTTTCACAAGATTTGAAAAGATATGTTACAATAGTTCATTTTAAATAATTAAATTCATTTTTACTTTTTCCTAATTTATCCCAATTTAGTTTTTTTTTCTAAAAAAGACTTTCTATTGATCGGAGATTTATTTAACTACTATTAAATCATTAATGGAAAAGTGACATTTTAATTATATTAGAAACTACCTTCAAAATTATTAAATTGAATTTGGAACTGAAGTAGGGCGAAGTAAAATAGTTAAGCTATGTTACCTTTTTCAACATGAATGAGCTAGTTCTTTTTTTTTTTTTTTCTGAAAGCTTCAGTACATAAAAATGGAACAACAGATTTTAATATAAAACTTACATTGAGACATTTTTTTCACCAGTAATCTTGAAGCTTTATAAAAAAAGCAGAAAGTTTTACAAATTTTCATGGGCCAATTTCAATGGGCCAAAATGAAAAATAAGAAATGAAAAATGAAAAAATGAAAAATAAAATGTGTTGCTGATGAAATATTTTCAATTTGATTGATAAAATTATTTTTGATCAAATGTAAGAGTAAAAACAAGAATAAATGAGTTAATAAATAAATAATAAAGCAATAAACGAATTAATTTAATTAATTCATAAATGAAAAAATGAGGAGTAAAGAATAAGTAAATAAGAAAATAAGTTCAGGAATGAATACTCAAGTTTTTACAATGCAATAATTTGCCACAGCAAAACAGTAACAACTTATAGTAATAATAACCATATGTCGCTATTTTACGTCTTACTCCAGGTAAGAGATATAATAAAGTTGTACAGAAGTTTTAAATACATACTAATTATTTGCTTGGAGGGTAGGCAGCAACGTCGTATATAAGGTATTTCTAAATTTTCAGGAGTTAATTTACAAGTAATAAAATACAATTTATCAGAAAAAATACTAACGAAGACAAAATGAATATTCTCACACACAATAGTTCTGATACTGGCTGCAAGCTATTTTAATATCAGTGAAAAAGAGACAAGAATAAAAGCTGTCATCAGGCAGGAGACAAACGAGTTTTTTTTTTTCTTCAACAATGACAAATGAAAAATGCTTTCATTTTAAACCTCAGACGTTGTGTAGTCCCTCCTTCAAATTGGCAGTCTGCCGACGTTACTCACCAACCTGTTCTGCTAACGTGGCGCCCACGCCTTTGCTAAGCGGTACAAGATGGCGGACCAAGAGCTGCTTAGTCAGTTCACCTGCGCTTGCTGATGCGATCCCCTCTTCTTCAGGTGGTACAAGTACACCTCTAGTTCTCGGCAGAGCAGGTGGAGCAAATGGTGGCTCCCATGTGTCCTACACACACACACACACACACACACACACACACACACACACACACACACACACACACACACGCGTCAACACGCGTGTCTAAACGTGTCAACACGCACACACTCGCACAAACACACGTAGGTATCACAATTCGTCATCACGAAAAAATTTAAGAAACCAACGTTTTTTTTTTAATTACGTGTTGATTACTGGCAGAACTAATCTGAGTATAATCTCGTTTTGCAATGGAGCCAATATTTAGAAAAGTGCCAATTTGACGTTGGAGTTTTCTGAAAAAAAAAATTTTTTTTGCAGAAAAAACTAATATTGGATTTTAAGTCAAAATTGGGTCTAAATGCAAGAAAATAAAAGGGGGGAGGTCAAGGAAGTTATTTACCCCCTCCTTAGATTACTCACTTTTAAGCCGTTACAGATCTGATGAATGTTACAGATCTGCTGTTAATATGAGCTATATATTTGAGTTTATGCTTTCAGTTTTCGTTAACATATCTCTAAATATGATATCATTTCCTTGCATTTTTAGCATAGAATCAAAGTAATTATATTAAAATATATATATTAGGCTAAAAAATCAAATTTCATTATAAAAAAGCATTTCTTGGAAATAAAAATAAGCGATAAGATTTTTAGATAAAATAAATTATGAGATTACCAAATCCAAGCTAATAAAACATTTGTTTTGTTTTGAAACAACACACAACTTCAACTTTTTCAACACACAACTCTGCTGCTTGCTTTTCTTTAATTAGTTGCAGGAAATTTAATTTCTTAAACAGAAATTCAAATTTAGCATGCTTGTTATTATCTAGTTATTTAGCGAAGTTATGAGAAATTGAAGCACCAAAAAAAATAAATAAATAAAATAATAATAATTAATTAACTTAATTTCTGCACTCTCAATTTTTCTTATTTTATTAACTTCTATTGTTAGGTCATACAAACCACAAATGAAGCAATTGTACTTAAAGTCATTGCTTTTCATTTTTTAAGAACAAAAATATTCAATATATATGGCTAAAACCTATGATTTTTGCTTTTTATAATTCTGAAACGTGTGAGTTAGTTCTGTAACATATTCGCTGTTTTTCAATGTTACCGCTCTGACTGTTACCTATCTGACAAACTGACAAAGTTTTTTTTTTTATTTCCGAGTCGATCGCACTAAACCAAAATCAAACACGTGTTTTTTTCACTTGTAATTCAGGACTACACTTATACACTGGCGGAAAAAAAAATCCCAACACCAAGAAAAAATTATTGTAGAGTAATGAAATTTGGGTAATGCAATTGTCTAGTTAACATATTTAATTGATTAAATGTACAAGATCACTGGCTGATTTAAGCTCAAGAAAATGCTGTGCAAATGTGAAATTATGTTAATTTAATAGAGGGTGTAACCTCCAGAATTTTGAAGGCAAGCCTGCAGGCGTGCATGCATTATGTCATACAGGTGCCGAATTTCACTTTGTGGTAGAGAGTGCCATGCTTGTTGCACTTGTTGTGTCAATACTAGGACCGTCATTGCTGACTGTGGATGATGCTCGAGGTGCCGTCCAATGATATCCCATACGTTATTAATTGGAGACAGACCTGGTGATTTTACAGGTCATGGTAACATGTCAGCACTCTGTAGAGCAAGTTGCGTTACAGCAGCGATGTGAGGGCGAGCGTTATCCTGTTGAAAAACTCCCCCTTGAATGCTACTCATGAAGGGCTGTACTACTGGTTAAATTACCAGACTGACAGCCAATTTTCAGTCAGTGAGTTTAGGATAACCACAAGAGTGCCCCTGCTGTCGTAGGAAATTGCTCCAGAGACCATGACTCCAGGTGTGGGTCCCGTGTGTCTAGGCCGTAGACCGCTTGGATGCAGGCGGTCCCCTGGCCTTCTTCTGACCAATATACAGCCACCACTGGCACTAAGGCAGAATCTGTTTTCATCAAAAATTACAAAAGACCTGTACTCCGACCTCTAGTGAGGACCTGTACTCCGACCTCTAGTGATTGGTCTTGGCACCAATGCTATTGGAAACGACAATGGTTTGCAGTCAATGGAATACCGGCTACAGGCTGACCGGCTCGGAGCTGTCCTTGAAGTAAACAGTTTCTTACCGTTCCTTGGGTCACGACGGTACCAACTGCAGCTCGAATATCAGCCGCAGATGCAGTACGATGCGCCACAGCCATACGCACGATTCGGCGATCTTCCTTCTCAGTCGTGCCACGTGGCAGCTCAGAACTCGATCTTCTTGAGGTAGTACCATCCCTTGACCATACCTTTCAATAATCATGCATGGTGGAAACAGGCCTCCCCAAGTCTTTCTGCAATATCGCGAAATGAAAATCTACCTCTTCTTAAAGGCATTCCTGGCTAACATGAATGCAATTCGTCAAATTTCACGGAAAAATATTACTCACGAGCCTCACAACACGCTTTTAAAACAAGCCTTACTTGCATGTTCTGAGTGGCGCCATCTGCGCCACACTTATGCGCGGAGAGCGAAATTTCAATCGATGTCATCTTTCAGTTGTATAAACACGCCTACCAAATTTCGTTTGTCTAACACAAGTCTTTCTTGGTGTTGGGATTTTTTTTCCGCCAGTGTATATAAAATAATTTTCAAAATAATAAAAACTGCGCATTTTAGAGCGTGTTACCGATCTGATGACTCAAATGACACACATTTTATAAAATCACTTTAAAAAATCTTACATACAATTTCAGATGCAGAAATGCAAATTTTTAATTACGATTCGATAAAACATCCCACCAGGTACTTAGTATCACGTGGTATAAGTGCAGGAAATGATTTGGGGAGCCTAAATATAGATCGGAAGTTATTTTTACCACTCTGACGGCGGAACTTGGGACACGCTTATTTCGCATCGGCTAGAAAATCAGAAATCGATTAAAACAAAAATGAAGTAAAATATTAACAAAGGGGTAAAAATAGAATCGTTTTTTGTGCAAGTGCGTTTTTTTTTTGGGATGTTAGAAAGTGCGCATGACCTGTTTGCATGCTAAGCTTTGCTACTGGGGACACGTTACCGATCTGATTTTCGATGTATAAAAACAATATTTTCTGAAGAAAAAAAATTTTTTTTTCTGATGTTATTAGATGAAATGAAAGCAGAACCTTATCTTCTTTCTGGGGAAAATTATTTTTTTAACTAGTTATTGAAATACTAGTAAAAATTCACTTGAGACTCAAATTGGCACTTTTCTAAATATTAGCTCAATGCGCAATACCAAGTATCGGGGAAAAGAGAGTTGCACGTTGAGAAAAGATCACCATGTGCATACACGTAAAGATATTGTCGTAAAGTCGAATTGGAACATTTTAAAATGTAATTTTGTAGATGATGAAGCAGTACATTTTCTGACCATTGCCTTTAAACATGTGTTGAACAGGTGAGTGGAACTATTATGAACACAGGACACAGCGTAATATTTCGCTCGGAATCTTACGATCCGGAGACTGTGGTCAATATCACTGAAGGTCCATTATCCTACAGATACCGTTTCGAAGAAATTCATTTACATTATGGAAGATCAGATGATAGAGGATCGGAGCATACGCTAGCTGGATATTCTTTTCCTGCAGAGGTAAGTAGGATTTGTTTTCCATCCTATGATTAATGTATGGAAGCTTTGAGTCGAGTTTTCTCTTCTGGCAGGAAAACAAAAGATGAAAGGTAAGGTAAATGTACCAATCATGGGCCACTTAAGGATTTTAAGACAGTTAGAGTAAAATTTTCCAGAATTTTGTCTTAAGATCAGTTATCTATCATAATTCGCACTTTTATACATTCTTATTAATGCATAAATAAGTCTGAAGTATACATTAGCTTCTAGAAACTAAGTAATCTTACCGTTCTAAATGCTTCAATAATGGCATATACTGTCCACTTTTTCTCCTCCCCTCCCCCTCACTATCAATAAAGACACTAAAATATGTATATTTATTCCAAAGGCAAGCTTTTTTTTAACGCATTATAATAATCAATAAGCTCTTTTTTTAAGAAAAACACTTCATTTTTATTAGTTTTAAGCCACAAGAGTGCGAGTAATGGGACACAAGTGTATCTATAATGGGCCATTTGTTTAATTACTGGTTCTGATAAACAGTTAAAAATTCAAATTAAAACCTAATGAAAATCTAGTAAAAACATAAAATAAACAGCAAATCATTATATTAAAAAGTATTTTATGTTCTAGTGATTAGTTAACATGATCATTAATGGAACAATACATGAACCTGAAATGGGCCACCAATTAAATATACGTTCATGTTTTATAAACATCACTCACTGACCCTAAAATGTGTAATTAAGTATGAAAATGAATTCCTTTCCCCAAAAATACTCATTTTTAGCAAAATAACATCTCGAAGTAAAATTTACTTCTTAACGAAATCTGTTTTAGAGTTGGAAAGAAATAGCTGTTAACCTTAATTGATAAAAACAATCATCTGTAACTGAAACAACAACAGGTAACTGATTTTTCCTCTTATGAAGGTACACGAAAACATTTCAACCAGTCAACTACTGTTCCGTTTGTTTTCAATAATGTCCTCTAAACTTGATTTTCATCAATCAAACAGGTGGCCCATTATCGGTACATTTACCTTTGATCTTCAAAAAAATAGTTTTTATCATCAATACCTTATCAAACAAAAATAATTCTCAGCAACAATTTTTACATATAGTTACTTCTTAGGACAAATTTTAATTTCTTCAAACCAAAACTTAATATTTTTTTTACTTAAGCAATCCTTCTTTTGGTTGAAAAATATTTATGGTAGAAAAAATATGCATTTCAATACATCAACAAAATAAGTAACTTTGTACACCTTTAACAATAAATTTACATGCGTAATAAAAATTAAATTTTGCAAATGTTCTTCAAACTTAAATATATTTTAGAAGACAATAAAACCGTAACAGGAAACAAATAAAATGTATCTCTAGCTCAAAACCTGATAATATATTCAGAAAAATTGATTTCAGCTGTAACGCCAAAAATAAAATGTTTAAATCAGTATTATTGTGTTCTACTATAAAATATTAATTAAATGAGGAAAAATCATGAGACCTAAGGCGCAAAAATTTTTATTCTACCACAATTTTCTCATGGCTGTCCAAAGAAAAAAAGCCCGGAACTCGTGATTAGCTCAATCCATAGCATTTACACGTAGGACATAACAATAAATTGCACGCGTAGTAAAAATTAAATTTTGCAAATGCTCTTCAAGCTTAAATATATTTTAGAAGACATTAAAAACGTAACAGGAAACATAAAAAGTATCTCTAGTTCAAAACCTGATAATGTATTCAGAAAAATATTTCAACCGTGACGCCTGAAATGAAAATGTTTAAATCAGGATTATTGTGTTCTACTATTAAATATTCCTTAAATGGGGGAAAAATCATGATAACTAAAGCGTAAAATTTTTTATTCTACCACAATTAATAATGCTTGTATGTAAATAAAAATGTTCAATTCAGGATTATGGTGTTCTACTATTAAATATTCCTTAAATGAAGAAAAAACCTTGAGAACGAAAGCGCAAAAGTTTTTATTCTACCACAATTGACAATGTTTGTATGTAAATAAAAATGTTTAAGGATCATTGTGTTCTATTAAATATTGCTTAAATGAGGAAAAATCATGAAAACTAAAGCGCAAAAGTTTTTATTCTACCACAATTGACAATGTTTGTATGTAAATAAAAATGTTTAAATCAGGATTATTGTGTTCTATTAAATATTGCTTAAATGAGGAAAAATCATGAGAACTAAAGCGCAAAAGTTTTTATTCTACCACAATTTCCTCATGGCTATCCAAAGAAAAAAAAATCCAGGAACTCGTGATTAGCTCAATCCATAGCATTTACACCTAGGACATAACAATAAATTATACGCGTCCATATCCTTAATTGAAAGGCCTTGGTGGTCCTTCCTCCTCCATATCTCCCAGATTTACAACTTCAACAAAAGCTTCTGCATTTACGCGCACTCCCTTTCTCCCTCTCCTTCTCCAACTTTCTCGATCTTCAGTTCACGAATGGGAAAAAATCAAGAGATTGCTCAATTACTCCGCAGCGGAAGGAGATCTTGCTCTGGCAGAAGGCGACGCAAAAATGCATCTTGATGAATTCTTGTTGAAACTAATGCATATTGCATGCTTACTTCTTGCGTCTTCTGTCGCTGGCAGAAATCGTATATCATTACAAGAACTACTTACGACAAATTATAGTCCCGGCTAATGGGATTATCGAAGATATTACTCCGGCCCTACAAAAGATTTCGAGGAACTGGAAATTTTACTTTCACGTTGTTTTCCAGACTGTGTCTCGCAACGAAAAAATACTTTTCATGGTTTTTAAACAAATGTATATGTATATATATATTTTTTTATTTTAAGAATGGTAAAAATCAATAAAATGCATCGTTCATGCACTGTAAAAAATGAATGTTGTTTTTACAGTATAATACAGCTAATTCTATATTAAAAATCTGTAAAAACGACTAATTTTAAAGTAATGAACTGTAAAATTGCTAATTTTACAGTAATAAACTGTAAAAATGGCTAATTGTAAAGGAATGAACTGTAAAATTGCTAATTTTACAGTGATAAACAGTAAATTGCCAATTTTACAGTAATAAACTGTAAAGTTGATAATTTTACAGTTTATTTCTGTTCATTTCAGTTTTAAACTGGAACCTCTGCAGTCAGTATTATATTGTTAAAACACCGGTTTATTTTTTGCAGTGTGGCAAAATATGACATGACAGAAGAAGTAAAAAGTATTCTCTTTCTAAAAAAACTAAAGTCCCTTGTTATCACTAGTTGATATTGAATAATTGACGAAGTATAAAGTAATAAAATCGTTTTTGTATAATAATTTTTAAGATATTTAAATGCGGTAATTTAAACTAAGAATGAGCAAAGAAGTGTAAAATAAAAACTAGCAGAAAGATAAAAGTGGAAAAATTTATCTTTAAAAAATTAATAAACGCATTAAAATTACAATATCTTTCTGCATTTAGGTTCAAATCGATGTTGATCAATTTATATGCCAAACATATTTGCTCAACTTTTTTAATGACTTTTGAGAGAATTGCCCCATTTGAATTTTTTTTCTCATAAACCATCACTTGGCACGGTAAATGTTTAGTATATTTTTTTATGACTATTAAATACGAGTTATGTGTTATTCTTTTCACTTTCATTGAATAACTTTTATAAAAATAATCACCTAACCTTGATTTATATAAATATATATGTTAAAATTCATCAGAAATTCATCCCTATTTTTTGACATTTCTGTTTTTTATTATGTCAAGAAATTCAATGGCTTTGAAATCTAAACCATTTTCAAAACTTTGTCACAGAAAATACATCGCTAATTTAACAGAGATAAACTTTTATAAATATTATCTTTTCTCCTTCTTAACTATCCAACATTACCTAATAGCTTAACAAATTTTCCTAGCTTCGATCAGTCAACACATTGATGTTTTCAAAAAATATATCATTTGTATCTAAATGATATATTTATCATTAAAAGAATTTTTGTTCATTAAAAGAAAGCTATTTTATTATTTAAGTTTAAACACCTAGATACTCAAACTATGCATGAGGGTGGGTTACGGAAAGGGTGCCGCTAGGTGAGAACGGTTATAAATTATGAAGTAGGCAGTTTTTTTTTTTTTTTCAATTTTAATGGTGTGAATTGATAAAGTGAATTGATAGAGTTTATTATTTATTTGGTGGATTATTTAAAATTTTAATTAAAATTCTTTTTTGTGGCTTTTTTAGTTTTCTTGGAGGAATTTTCATTTTTATAGATCTTTTTGAATGCCAAGAAAACGCTACCTCAACACTGCTTAGTATTATAATTATGCACAATTTTTACCGCATTTTTTTTCTTGAGTGCGGCAAGTATTGTGGAATAACTTTTAAAATACTGAGATTCATTTGTGGCTTCTATTCATTTACTTATTTATTTATTTTTTCTTTTTTTTGTGTATCACTGCGAAAAAAAAAACTTCAAAATGCTAACGACACCGTTCTTGCCGACGCTTTTGCTGAATGACCCCTGAATTTAGATATGACCACTGTTTTCCCTCACCAGGTCCCACTTTATGGAAATAGCACCCTTCTTCCTCCCCTTTTTTTCTCACTTTTTTTTGACAGTTTCCTAACCATTATTTTAATTTAAAAGAGGATTCAGTAGTATATTAATCAGTAACATTAATCTGAGGAGTGCAAAACACAAAAGCAAGAACATTTATTGGAAGTCTAATGGAGGTATATCCCCTAAAACCTACCTTTTTTTCTCAAGGGGAAGAGTTTTACAATTTTCCCCTATTTTTTCAGAGTAAGGACAAAAGTTCCAGCCAATGACTTCCATGACCGAAAACAATTTTATGCAATAAAAGAAAAAAAATGAAAAAATATATTGGTAGCACTTTGTTTGCCAGGTTCACTGTAAACTATGAATGTTGTTTTTATAGTATAACAATTAATTTTATGGTGATAAACTGTAAAAATTGCTAATTTTACAGTAATAAACTGTAAAATTGCTATTTTTACAGTTTATTAACGTGCATTTGAAACTGGAAATTTTAATCTGGAACCTCTGCTGCCCGTATTATACTGCTGTTTTTAAAGTATAACGCAGCTAAATTTTACGGCTATAAACAGGCCCGTCATTTAGGGGGGCAGGGGGGGCAATTGAAAAATCAATGTATCGGCATAAGTGGGCGTGGTGCCACTTTTTGGTACATTTTACATGTGTATGCACCCTTTGCCTCCCCCCCCCCTGGAAAATTTCGAAATGACGTCCCTGACCATAAACAGTAAAAAATCTAGCTTTGCAGTAAGACTCAGTAAAATTGCTAGTTTTACAGTTTATCACTGCATTTTACAGTTTTAAATTGGAACCTCGGCTGCCAATATTGTACTGTAAAAACAACAGTTCATTTTTTGCAGTGCTGACTGTATATTAATTATCGCTACGACTAAACGCTCCTCCCTCTAAAAAAACTCTGACGGTGCCGACAATTAGAATCAGACTGTCAGATATTTTGCACACTTAGACTCCTTAAGTCAATATATACACTTTCCTTAACATAATTCCAAAGTTGATGTTACACGAAACAAATAATAGTTTGCTCAAAAGTGCTCAGTCTTTGTTTTTCTTTGTAAATAATTCTCAAACCTGAAGAGCAATATATGTGCATTAATTATTCATAAATATTAGCAATAACGATTTGCATAAGCGTAGGGTTTTTATTTTAATGATCGAACTGAAAAATGGAACTATGGTGCTAAAAGAAAGCTCAAAGTTTTTAAAAGTGGTAAACCAAAAAAAAAAAAAACAAGAGGACTGAGAATGATTGTTTATTGCATTGTTAGTTTGCTAAGCGCTTTAGAATAAGAAAAAAAAAGCAAGAGCAAAAAACGTCATTTTTTAATTTTTTGTTTCAGCTCCATTTAGATTTTTTTTCTAAAAGAAGTTTCATCTTATTTGTTCTGACTAATGTAGCTTTGCTAGAAAAAAGTTAATTTTTTTTATGTATTTGATGTTTCGATGAGTGACGAGAATTCAAAAACTAGTTTTATTCTTTAGCTTTTTTTATGATAAGAAAACCTCCTGCGTTTCAAACATTTTTCAAAACTGATACGAAATTAGGACAAAAACGCTAAAGCAATGAATGATTTCATGAATAAAATAAACATTATCTATAAGGAAAGAAAGGGGAGAAAACGATTTTAGAAGTACCAAATATTTGAAAATCTCTTGCATTCTTTTGTTTTTCTTTCAAACTAACATAACCTATTTCTTTCACTTTTTTTTCAACATATTAGTGTATTCTGCGAAAGTAAGCCCAAAATATAATGCACAGGCTTGATTAATAATATCAGTATTTTAACCAATATTATATTACAATTACAGTCTAAGAATCATTGTTTTCTTTTCTTGCTTCCTTAATTTAAATGCAGAAAAAAGGAAATTTACCTTTCGTGAAAACTATTTTTTAACATTTTATTATCCAAGTAAGTTTCTGAAAGAAGAAACATTTTATCCCTATATTCAGAGCCGGTTTAGTTTCGGTATGAAACTAATATATTTTTATACGTGAGAGGGAAAAGCAAATTTTATTTAAACGCTTGTCAAATTAAAAAAAAGAAACGTTAAGTAAATTACATTACAAGTGTTTTATCACTTCACTGAAATTCTTGCAGAAAACTTCTCTAGATGTTCTCATTGTGTTAATGAAAATACTTTATAGTCGTAAAGAAAGTTTTGACCCGCTTTAAACTGCCCAAAATGTCGTGGTGATCAGAACTTTAAAATCAAACGCTCGAAATACTTAACATTAAACTTGTGCACCATATCTTTGATACTTGACATCCAACATGTCGCTAAAACCAATGTCCGGGTAACGATGCTTTGACTGCAGTGGATTTTTGATTTTGATCAAGTATGGTAGTTAATCTATATCAATATTCTGTACTCCTGAACAGTCTTTTTTTTTTCTCCTGAAAATTTACACCTGAGATATAACTATTTTTGCACACCACGGTTGAGCTAAAATCTGGCATTTTTTATCTCTTTTCTTAAATTTAGATCAATAAAAAGTAATTTATTTTTAAAACATGAATGTGAATCATTAGAATAGATTATATAAATGAAAAGAAAAGCATTTTTGCCAGGTACTACATGTAAAATTGGTCGAAATAATTATTTTTCGGAAACAAACTTATGGAAAAAATAGAAATCAATTTTCAAATAAATACTGGAATTTTTTCACTGTCACCGAAATCAGTACCAAAAAAAATATATAAGGATAACCTATTCCACCCCTTGTATTTTTTTTCATCGCAGGCCTGTGTAATTAGTAGGAAATCAGAAAATGCATTTTAAAGAATTCCTAAAATATATTCAGATGATGCCTTACTAGAATTGACAACTCTGCAGTTAGTCTCCGAAAGTCTGTCCCTCACGTAATAGTTAAAAAATCATTTATTTAATAATAACTAAGAGATATACAAAACATATTTCGTCCCATACGTGATGGTGGAATCACTCCTCTAAATTCTCAGTAGGAATCTAAATGTTATAAAATCAATTCAAAAGTTACATAATAAACGCGTTGCCTATGATTAAAAATTATGTAGTATCCATTGACGTATGAGATATTGACAAAAATTTTAATTACAGCTGCAGATATTCGGATATAATTCAGATTTGTACAATAACATATCTGAAGCTCTTGCTGTTCGGAGAAGTGAAGGAGTTGTTGGCATAGCTGTTCTTTTGCAAGTAAGTAAACTGTTGAAAATTTTTACCCAATTCAAGTATGAACAGTGTGTTCAAGTCCGTCATTTAGGGGGGCAGGGGGGTCAATTGCCCCCCCCCCTGACCTTTGAGAAATTAATGTATTTACTTATAAGTGGGCGTGGCTTTTGATGTTTTCCAAAGAAATTGCATTGCGTTTGGACCCTTTGCCCCCCCCCCCCTGGAAAAACTTGAAATGATGTCCCGGAGTGTGTTGGTATGGTAGGAAAGACTATTGGTTGAAAAATCAATGACAAATCCTTTCGTTTCTTAAATTATGCATTGACTTTATTCGGTAGAGTAGTTCCGACTATGCTTATTCTATACATATGACTTTCAAGGTCATTTTTTGAAGTCACTATGAAAATTTTAATCTAGATTTTTATACTATATTTCGTAAGAAGAGAAGATCAATTATTCCGATTTTAGAAAGCTGAAAGATTTCTTTCATATTCTTTGAAAATTGAGCATTAAAAGATTAAATTTAGTAATATATTTGCATACACATCGTTTACTATTAAATTACTATATCCATATTTTTGATAAAATTCAAACAAAAATTAGTGCATGCCCTTGTAATGCATATTTTGGTCAAATTTAAAATTTAGTGCTTGAAGTTCTATTGAATTTTGTACTACTCAAGCTCATTTATCGATCAATACTGGTTCTTGAAATATTAGCGACTACCATTACTCTAGAGTTTGGTAACGATTGACACAATTTGATTTAAAAAAACATCCTTAGAAAGGTAATAGTGCCCCTAAAAAAATTTCTCTGTAATTCGGCTCAGCGTTCTTCAACGCTTAAACAGTATAGATTATTTAAAGTATTGAACTGTTTATTCAGTCAATATTTTTTAATTCATAAATATGAACGGCATAGCGGTAAATCAGTCTCTAAAAATAGGTAAGAAAGAAAACATATTGCTGGATTTTTGTACCTACATGACACTCATTTATTCAGCCGATACTCGGTATAACGTCCCTGGTACGTAACGTAGTTTTGCTTATTACGAGCTCAAATCAATAACCCGAGTTGAGTTCTATATAATGTAAGTATGTTCTATTTCCTCAAAATCGCCTGGCGGGTAGAGCGCAGGTGTTAAAGTCCTGGTACCGAGGTTGAAATAAGTTTAAATTTTTTAATAAGTTTAGATTTCAGTTTTGATTTGAATTTAGATGCTTTACCTAGAATTTAAGTCTTCAAGAATAATAAAGTGTATCATCATGACAATGTGTACATGATTTTACAATGGTTTCTATTTTTTGATAACGAAAAAGTTTTCATTTCCAGGACTAGCATCATCTGCTACGAAGGTTTCCGGCTTACAAGTTCAAAGAACGCCAGTGCTACTAAATATTAAAAAAAATATGGAACTGCATAAAATCTGTTATTTTATATATATATATATATTTCATTTTAAATTACCTTCAGGAGGTTGGAATTCGAACTACGAATTTTTTAGTTACTTCTGATAAGGTTAAAATTAAGTTTTGTCTGTGTGTTGTAACAACAGGAAACAAGGCTGGCACAAGACACGAGTAAATGCATAAAATGATTAATTTAAAATAATACTGGATTTTTCCCAAATGTGTTTGCATATCACGTTTACTTTTCAAACATAATCTTACAAATTATTTTACTTTAGAAAGATAGGATTTTTTATTTATTTATTCACTTATTTATTTCACAAAATAATTATTAAACTTACTTTTGCAATTTGTTATAGATGGGAGATTTGTCTAATGCTGAACTCAGAGTTCTTACAAGCCAACTACATAGGATAGTATACAGAGGTGAGTTAAATAATTAGAAAGTTACATATGTCAGATTTTGTAATTAAATGCATTAATTGAGAATACGAATAATATGGAACTCACTATTCATTATGTAAAACGTATGGTTGATGCCAGCGTACTGGAAGTTTGAAAAATTTAATGTTTTTATGCAGATTTTATGCTTAAAAGAAGTTAAAGCACAAAACTTAAAATTGGGTCTTAAAATTCATTTATTTACTAAGTACAAATGATTTCACTTCAACGTATTTCAGATGCACTATTTCTTCAGGTATACGTAAACACTTCTTTTTTCTTTTTTTTTTAATTCTTTAGAAACTCAACTTTGTTTATCTCTCTTTTTTCTATAGGTAGCTGGCGTATGATGAAAGCTTTTACAATGTGAAAAAAACATAACGCAATTTTTATTAATTACCTATTTAAGATTTGATGAACGTTAACATGCTTTAAAAAACAGGACACCGTAAAATCTAATTTGTCTTATTTTTCAAGTTTTCTGCCTCAAAACAGATGTTAGAGTTTTTTTCAAGATTTTTTTTCTCTTCAGAAATTGACCTAAAAGTTTGAGAAAAGGAAATTTTATGCAGCCACACCTCAAGACAAATCTTTAACTAGAGACATATTTCGAATATCATCAACATTTGAAAGGTAAAAGAAATAGAACTTTCTGAAACAAGAAAACCGCACTACCTTGGTTTATTTCTGCAATTTCAAGTATGTACACATGCGCCTGAAACGACTATGTTTTTCAAACATTTCAGAGTTAAAACCAATTTTTAGGCAGAATATGTGACAACGCTTGTTCGGAAAAATTTGTACAATTTTAAAAGTTTCTATAGCAAATAATCTATTACGCATTTAATTCATTGATGCCTGACATTTTCCCCCCAAAGATATTTTGTATACTGGTTACACAGCTACAGAACACACTTTACAATAGTTATGTGCTGCAATCTGTTAATAATGAATTGAAACAATACTAAAGTAATAATTGAACACTATTATTTGGTTGAAATGTTCAGTTTTGGTAAATTCAAACACTTTTTGGACCGTCCCTAAAAAGGGACGCTAGGCATTAATGGGTTAAGTTCGTTCCCCATGGCTAATATGCTGGGATCAAAATGCTAATATTTCAACCTGGATAATTCGAAAAAAACTTCTCCTCGTATTTCTAATTCATTTTCATCTAAAAATAAGAAGTCATTCTCCGGCATGATGAAAATATGCCATGAACTCATCAGTGCGGGTTTTTTTTTTTTTTTTTTTCAGTTTTTATTTTAACATCAAAGTTACCAAAATGTAACAAAATTGTTATCCTAAAATAAAATAGAAGAGCGGAAGGTAAAAGCTCTATCATATTTTCTTACGTTTCGCTATCTATATCATAATTTTTATAAACTTAGAATAATGCCCGTCCTTGAAAACCGTGCCTAGCACTCGCGAACCATTTCACTTAAAAAAAGGGTGATGGATTGTCGGTGGTAACTTTCCGAAGCTTTCAATTTAAAACTTGCATTTGATATCTTTTGACATATTCAACTAAACTATGTATTTGAGCGCATGCGTAAATACGCGGAAGGTTTTACCTAACAAAATCAGGCAGTATCTGTAATGAGGGGCATCAACTCAGTGGGTGCTGCAATGCCTGAACATGGCCCGAAATGTTTGTAAGGATGCTAAGCAGCAACATTTCTCTGACATTTTCATGGTTAAAATGCACTATTTTTGTGAATACTGGTTGACCCGCACAAAGCATTTGTGTTTAAAAGAGGTTATTTAAAAATTCTATTAATTTTGGCTATTTTTTTGAAAAACTGGCACAGAATGATTTTTTAGTATTAAGAAGAAAAAAAAGCACTTTGAAGACAGATTTTTTCATGCTACAATACTAAAATAAGCATTTATCTTATCGGATTTTGATGCAACAGTACAGTACAACTGCGATTTAAAATCCTATAATTAATTTTGGTCATACACTTTTGGAAATGCTGATCAAAATTATCAGGAAGGAAAGAAGTCGGTTTGAAGCGACAAAGCTCACGGCAGGATCGAGCCCACCAATCTTCGTGTTCCTACTGCACCAATGCGTCTTTATTTCTGGATGATATTTATTGATGTTATGTGTGACGAAAAAAAGTTTTTTTTTTTGCAATAAAACAGACCATGGGCTCATTTTTCGTCATTAGCGGGCACGATAAGCTTTAAAATATGAATTTAATCATGATATTTGATACAGGAACAAGAAGTATCTCCCTAGTGACATAAAAGCAGGGCAGAGAAATAATTTATAAGATACACACAAATACACTTACTTCCCAGAGTTAAACATTGATCGGTAAATGCATACCTCACTCTATCTCTGCCACAAATTGCAGCTTCTTCCGATTCAAATTTGATTCCAGAAATTAACATTTTAATTTCCATGTTCAAATTTTGGTAAACAGTGTAAAATACTTTTCAGTTCTAGTTGTTAGTGTAAACTAACTTTTTGTTTATGCAACTCGGTATCTCCTTACACTCGGTCAAAATATGTATAAAAAGGAAAAAAACTGCTTATAGCTGTTAATTACTTTAAATTACCCTATAAAGAACATCAACAAACGGACATAATTTTAGTTAAACAATCAAGTATTGTACAATAGTACTTATTGCAGGTGTTTTTGTCAGTTTTAAATACTTCTTTGTAAATTCTACTCGGCACGCATATGAAATAGCAAAAATGATCGCATAAAAAATAAGCGAAAAAAATAATCTCCGTAATTAATGAAGACATTTCATATTACATGGTAAAAAATAAGCAATGTATCCATTTACAACGCAAAATTATTCTCGACTTTTTGCTAACATCAGCTACATCGCAAATCGATACTCTTTTTGACTGAAAAGAAAAGTTTTTGGAGCTTCTTTTTTCCCACAAATTTCAGTCAAAAACAGGTGTTCAGATTCTTTCTTAACAAGCACATCTATTTCATTAGAACTGACAGTTTTTCTTAACACTTGAAATGAAGCAGAGCAGAGCGAGCGTATTTTGAGGATAAAAAAACAACAAAAAACGTAAACGGTAAAAATTTCGAAGTATTATGGAAATTAGATATGCTTAAGATAACGAGAACTGAAAATCGCAAAATGTATCAGTTGTTGTGTTTATTCAGAAGCATATGATTTTGACGTAGCATATTCTTGATAAATGTATTTTAACTATTTATGGATCCACTTTTGCAGTACATGGCACGGTATTTTTTAATCGCATTTGTAGTTGTACGAGCATTATTTGCAGCTGTATAGATATATATATTTTTTTATGAAAGTATTAAAATACTCTTCAGCGGAGCCATACGTATTTTTATTATCTGGTTTTTTTTTTTTTTTTTTTGTTTTTCCAATTTTCCTGCGCACGAAAATGAACTAGAATTTTCGGAATGAGAGTAAAAAATCGGTATTTAATTATAAATGTTCCTTTGTTGATTAGGATTGATATCAGCATTTGCAAAACCAGCTCAAGCGCGGATGCAGAGGAAGGGGTCATGGGAGTCATGACTCTTCCCTGAAATGGCAAAATATAGCCTAAAACTGCATTTTTCGGACATAGTTCGAAAAAGCAGCCAAATACTCGCGTTTTAGCGCAAAAATTGCACTGCGATCCCTTCCCTTTCCGAAAATAACCCCCTCCTGAATCTCCTAAAATAGTTTTACTTCAGTTATCTTGTTACACTCTGTTCTAAAAAGTATTTAAACCCATTAAAATGTATATGAGTTATAAACATTGTAAATTATAATGAGGACATGAAAATGACCGTTTCTGGAAAAATGGCCCGTATACGTGAAAAATATTTTTTTACTTTTCTCCTCTTAAGCAGGTAAGGAAGTTTTTATGCCACAATATTTAAAACTTTCTAATTTAAACGATTTAATGATTACAGAACAAGTTTTTATTTTCCCAGAGTTAAAACATTTTTGTGTTGTCTTTTTTTTTTTTTCTAGTTACTAGAAACTACGAATGATAGCACTGCGAACTCGAACCTAATTGTATTTTACGGAAGATTATAGTATTCTGAGCTGGACAAACATGAAAATATGAGTGTTTGCGCATATTTTTCAGGTCAAGAAGCTCATTTACAACATTTATCTGTACGCGACCTCTTGCCTGACACAGATTTTTTTATGACATATGAAGGATCTTTGACGATGCCAGGATGCCAAGAAACAGTTACCTGGATCGTCATGAATCGGCCCATTTATATCACCAAACAACAGGTAATCTTCATTATTTAATGTTTTCATTAATAATCGGAAGAATGAAAATATATTTTTAAAAAATAATACTCACATATATTGTATTCTATGTGAGTGAATGAACTAGATGTTTAATATCATGTCATTTCCTAATTTAAAAATCAGTTTTTTAATTCGCGGAGTAGATCTTGTTAAGGGAAAAGCAACTAAACTTCGCAAGTAATGCCTTAAATTGTCATTCAGCTTCAAATAAACTGACTATGTTTTCACAATTTTTATTCTTAATATCGACCGACAATTTCAAAAACAGGCTCATCTTTTCTGGCAACAGTTGTAGAAATAAAGTGGCAACAGAGTTGCCAAGAGTTAGCAAATTGTCTTCATTATATAAGTAACGTTGGACAGTACTCGACTAATAGCAGGTTTCTATTTGGTTCAGTCTCCCAAAAGTTTCAAATGCTTTAAATTGATTTACCTCATGCCATATTGTAAAAAAATACTCACAGAAACCTTTTGGTCGCTGCAAAAATGTACTTATCTGCGTATGAATGTACAACTACAACAATGGAGAAAGTGATGTACACTGCGATGCAAAAGTTTAGACAAAATGCAAATATGTGAATAAAAAGAAAACTATTCAACGAAATGCTTTCAAATTTCTACTGCAGGTATACAATATGGTCCCAAATACGTATCTGGAGTTCTTATAACTATAACTAGAATCAAATTTTGGATATTACAAAAGACATTTTTTTACATTGTTGCAAAAGTTTAGACAATAGTCAGATTTTATGCAATATCCCTTGAAATGTGATTGGTGGAGGAAATGCGGGACTGTATTATTCATTTATAAAGTGCAGAGATTGCTGAATAAATAATCAAAATCTCAAAAGCTCTTTAGTTCCCGTGTAAAGAAGATGAGAATGTTTGGAAGCCGAAATTTGAAAATGAACCTACTTTATTGATTTTTTGTCTTTTAAATTGACTCTAGTATGGTAGTACATTGTTTTTACTTTGTGGAGAGCAAATTCAGACATGCGTATCGATCAAAAAGTCCAAGAAAAATTATATTTCTTAAGGATTAAGGAATTGAAAAAACGGCTCAGACTGACGATTCGCCTCCTAATCCTACAAAACTTCAACTTGGGTCAAAAACAGCACGTGACAGCATAAGTAGATAAACAACTGAATCGGAATGCATAAAAAAAACAAAGAATTGTGCTTGAGCCTTTTCGGACAGATTGTTCCAAATAAGCCAGATTTTAATGTGAAAAGCAGCATATGTATCATCGTGAATAAAAAAGGAATGGTAATTTCTTTGATAAAAATTATTAAAATTGGGATGGCCTAGATGGATTATAATTCTTCTCGCGGGACTTGAGACATATCCAATGATCATATGCTGTGCTGCTTTTACCAATAAAATCAGGCTTATTTGGGACACTCTGTCCGAAAAGGCTCAAGCACAATTCTTTGTTTTTTTTATGCATTCCGATTCAGTTGTTCATCTACTTATGCTGTCACGTGCTGTTTTTGACCCAAGTTGAAGTTTTGTAGGATTAAGGGGCGAATCGTCAGTCTGAGCCGTTTTTTCACTTCCTTCATCCTTCAGAAATATAATTTTTCTTGGACTTTTTGATCGATACGCATGTCTGAATTTGCTTTCCACAAAGTAAAAAACAATGTACTACCATACTAGAGCCGATTTAAAAGACAAAAAAATAATAAAGTAGGTTCATTTCTAATTTCGGCTTCCAAACTTTCTCATCTTCTTTGCACGAGAACTAAAGAGCTTTTGAGATTTTGATTATTTTTTCAGCAATCTCTGCACTTTATAAATGAATAATACAGTCCTGCATTTCCTCCACCAATCACATTTCAAGGGATATTTGCATAAAATCTGACTATTGTCTAAACTTTTGCAACAATGTAAAAAAATATCTTTTGTAATATCCAAAATTTGATTCCAGTTATAGTTATAAGAACTGTAGACACGTATTTGGGACCATATTATGTACCTGCAGTAGAAATTTGAAAGTATTTCGTTGAATAGTTTTCTTTTTATTCACCTATTTGCGTTTTGTCTAAACTTTTGCATCGCAGTGTATAAGCGTTATTACATACTCGTTCAAACATTTTGAGTATGTTTTATTTATCCTTTGCTCACAGACACACAAGTTTCTGCAATAGTTTAGTGGCATACTTGCTAACACTAGGAGTAATTAAATTAATAGCCAGTAGCAATTACTATTGTTTACATAGCAATAAACCTATGTAGTTTTATAGTGTTATTGCTATATACACTGAAGTGACAAAAGTCATGGGATACCTCTTAATATCGTGTCGGCCCTCCTTTTGCCCGGCGAAGTGCAACAACTCGACGTGGCATGGACTCAACAAGTCGTTGGAAGTCTTCTGCAGGAATATTGAGCCATGCTGTCTCGATAGACGTCCATAATTGTGAAAGCGTTGATGGGGCAGGATTTTGGGCACGAACAGACCTCTCGATGGTGTCCCATAAATGCTCAATGGGATTCATGTCGGGCGATCTAGGTGGCCAAATCATTCGTTGGAATTGTCCAGAATTTTCTTCAAACCAATTGCGAACAGTTGTGGCCCGGTGACATGGCGCATTGTCATCCATAAAAATCCCATCGTTATTTGGGTACATGAAGTCCATGAATGGCTGCAAGTGATCTCCAAGTAGCTGCACATAAGCATTTCCAGTCAATGTTCGGTCCAGTCGCAATAGAGGACCAAGTCCATGCCATGAAAAAACAGCCCACACCATTACGGAGCCACCACCAGCTTGAACAGTGCCTTGCTGACAGTTTGGGTCCATGGCTTCGTGGGGTCTGCGCCACACTCGAACCCTACCATCGGCTCTTACCAGCTGAAATCGTGACTCATCGGACCAGGCCACGGTTTTCCATTCATCTAGGGACCAACCGATATGCTCACGTGCCCACGAGAGTCGCTGCAAGCGATGTCGTTCTGTCAGTAAAGGCACTCGAGTCGGTCTTCTGCTGGAATAGCCCAAGAAATCCAAATTTCTCCGCACAGTTCTAGCAGACACGTCCATTGTACGTCCCACATTGATTTCTACGGTGATTTGACGCAGTGTTGCTTGTCTGTTAGAATTTACGACTCTTTGCAGACGTCGCCGGTCTCGATCTTTAAGTGCAGGCGGTCGACCACTGCGCTGTCCATGGTGGGATGTTATGCCTGAAATTTCATACTCTCGGCACACTCTTGACACAGTGGATCTGGGAATGTTGAATTCTCTAACGATTTCCGAAATGGCATGACCCATGCGTCTAGCTCCAACTAACATTCCGCGTTCAAAGTCTGTTAATTCACGTCGTGCGGTCATCATCACGTTAAAACCTCTTCACATGAATAACTTGAACAGAAATGAAAGCTCTGTAAAAGCACTGCGCATTTATACCTGTTCTATGCGATGCTACTGCCATCTGAAAATTTGCATATTGCTATCCCATGACTTTTGTCACTTCAGTGTATTATTTTTATGAGAGAGTGTGTTATGAAAATAATTATTGACGTCCGACTAAAGTGCTAAGAAAATAGTAGAGCAATTAAAATTTTTTCATATTATATAGGAAGTGTTACCTGATGACGAAGTTTAGTACAGATGTTACAAATAAAGTATTAGCGTAACCACCATGTCTCAGTACACCTTAAGAATTTTAAACCAAAGTAGCATTAAGAACAACAAAGTATAGATTTATCTCTAGAATAAATAGGATTGATAAAAGCAAATTAAGACATTTTACTCATAGACACATATATATATACTGTGATCTTCTTTTTAAAAAAAATCGAAATTTTAAGGTAGTTAATACTAATAATACTACATAAAATGAAAGATGAATAGAAAATTTAGATTAAAATATGCATTTGAATGCATTTATTTTTCATAATTGGGGATAAAACCAAAAAACTGTTCATGCTTATGCATATTTTTCGCCATTAAGTACCGTAAATATCAAATTATGTACCACCGCTCGATATAAAAAAAAAAAACATCTACCTTACCTTCGGTCTTGTACAAATCATAATCACTTGCGCTTTTAATAACACTCATAAATAACTGCAAGTCAACAAAAATCAGTACTTGCGTTTATTAAAATGCCTAGTTTATTAATATGCCTTAACGAGTGTGCAAATCTATTTAATATTTATAGCTCTGAATACGCTTTTAATACATTGTTTTAAGTGGATATTTATTGAACAAGATATTAACTATTTTCTGCCGTTTACGTTGATGAGAAAAATGTGCAAATGCTTCAGATTTAGATAAACTTAGTAGCATATTTGCTTGAAATCGATTTTTTTTTCATTTAATTGCATAACCTTCTAACGTAAACATGAAATGGCAGAATGTGCGTTTTGTGCAGACTCCTTTATGCTTTACACTGAAGAGTTTTAAAAAAATTCTTGGTTTCTTTGCCCTTTCGACTTAGTACTTATATAGGGCTAGACATTATAGTAGACGATAGTATTACACGGGGTTTTGCATCCCACGATTAGTAGCATATTTGCTTGAAATCAATTTTTTTTTCATTTAATTGCATAACCTTCTAACCGTAAACATGAAATGGCAGAATGTGCGTTGTGTGCATACTCCTTTATACTTTACACTGAAGAGTATTGAAAAAATGTGCTTGGTTTTTTGTCCCTTCGACTTCGGACTGTTTGTAGGGGGCTATGCATATAGTAGACCTTCCTATTACGCGTGGGGGGGGGGGTATCGTAAACCATATGTTTATGACCAAAATGAAAATAAACGAGTTTTAGTGTTTCATCAAATTTCTCTTCTTTGTTATCTTTAACTGGTCTACTGTTAAGAGCAGCTTCTATCCTTACTGTCACAGTTCGTAATACTTCCTGTCGAGGACAAGTTCTCCCTATTATCTTCTTTATGAAATGTTTGGACTACCCTAATCTTCACTTCCACCATCCTCGCCATTTAGGTACTAGTAAAATAATTAACTTCTCAAGTTGTGCGACTATGAGCACAAAACTGCAAAATCCTGTAGGAGTTAAGAACGTTCCAGATATTAAGAAAGCTTACTTTTGATTATATAGCCTTGAAGGTCCTTTAGGAATCGAACAGTAGAGAGACTTGAAACCATTTTTAAATGAATTAATCAAGTGCTAGAGTAGTAAAAAGTTGAACGTACAATATGGGTCTTTTGCAGTGGCGTAGCAAGAAATTTTTCATGTGGGTGTCATTGGAAGGTTTTCAAAATAAATATCGACAACCGTGATTTTAAGCCCTTACATGTGTGTTCATTAGGGTGGTCCTTATTTTCGAAGGTCAAAAATATTGTGGTCTCACCCCTTAATCTGGTTCTGGTTCCATTTGGGGAAAAATGAATCGCCTAAAATTTTAGCTCATTTAAACAATATTTAGAGGTAGCTCAATTACACTGAACTTTTACCGAAACGATAATTTTCACGCAATTCTGAAGTTTCTTAATTTATTTATTTATATATTTATATGTTTATATATTATTATATATTTATTTATATTGCATTTATACATTTATTTATTTATAATAGAAAACATAGTTTCAACTCAATAGTCAGAACTCAAATTTCAAGTAAAAGATTAAAAACAAAGATAAAGCTGAGCGAGATTGAACTTGCAAGAATGCATATGACTTATCACATCAGTTTCATTTTGTATATGCTAATGCAACACAATGAGATGTATTAACTAAATGTACTCCTGAGTTTTTTGTTTTGTTTGCATGTGATTGGTCTCTTCCAGGAAAACTGGTAGCAATAAATATTTTATTTTTGATGGAATGTGCTATATTTTGAAATAAAAATAAGCATAATATTTGAACAAGAAATAGAGACTGGTAAGACGAAATTAAATAGTAACTATGGAAACCAAATCCATGAAGAATGATAGAAGAATAGATAACAGAAAGAAAATGTACGAAGAAAAAATGAAGAGTTGGTTACATTAACACTTTCTTCTTCAGATGATGATGATACAGTTGAAATCTATGACACTGAAAAAAGAAATAAATCACAAGCAGATCTTTCGCACACGCAAAACCTTCTAAAAGAGAACGATTTCATGTCCTGACGCCACCATTGTCCTTTGCACAAGATCGTACAAAGGTATCAGATCGTAATGCTGTATACCTTTATTGCAAAAACAGCAAGAAGTCTAGGCCACAACATTGTGAGCAAAAAATTCTCTCGAACTAGAAAATTATCTCAATAGATTTCACATTCGAAGGCTAAGAAAAGAGAACAGAGCTGAGTAAATTCATAGACTTAAGAAAGAATTTCAAGTAAAATTTCCTTTAACTGCTTACTGGGAAGGCAAACTTTTGCCTGAGTTATCGGGCAAAGAAAAAGTAGATCTCTTGCCTAATGCCCATTTTAGTTTCAGGAAGCAAAATTTTCTAAACTACTTACAGTTGCCAAGTTATCATCTGGGACTGGAGAAGCTATCGCATCTGCACTTTATGAAGCAACGCACGACTGGGACATTGCAAGTCGTGTGAGAGCAATGTGGGCTAACACAACAAGCTCAAACACAGGTCAAAATAACGGTACCTGTTCTCTTCTTGAGCAGAAAATTCAAAGAGAATTTCTGTATTGCGCATGTCGTCATCATATTATGGAACTAATCATACGATCAGTTTTTGATGTCTGCATAGGGTCAAACTCTACTCCTGAAGTTCCAATTTTTAAAAGATTTCAATCATTATGAAAATTAATTAACAGAGCAAACTTCCAAGTTGAAACAAATGATGAAGTTGTTGCAGGTTTTGTTCTTGATATTAAAGATTGTATGCTTGCATTTTGTTAGGAGCATTTACAAAAGTTTCAGCCAAAAAAGGATTATAAGGAAATCCTTGAATTAGTCATATTTCTTGGAAGCGTTCCACCACAGGTGATAAGATTTTTGGCACCAGGGGCTGTCCATCATGCTCACCGAATGTCAAAAGTCATATATATCATGAAAATACAAGATGTTTACGTCACAGTACAAACTCACAGCAAGAGAAAAGAAAGGTTTTCGAGGCATTCGCATATTTGTTGCTGGAGTCGATCTTAAAGCTTGGATAATTGCTTCGGTAGCATCTGATGCACCCTACAATGACTTATAACTACTAGACACACTCTTAGATTATTCACTCATAAGTATCAATATTTTAACAGCATCATCTCGAAAATTTGCGAAACAACTTTGGTTTGAAGATTTAATAGCATTAGCTATATTTGACAATAATGTGCTCCTTTCTACAAAACGCCATATAGTGTAAACTGTGAAAGATATGACAAGTCAAAATAATCCTCTAAAGTGTGCTAGAATAAATTTGCAAACGTTCAAAGAAAAAAATTTGAGGATTTTGTGTCAAAAGATCAATTAAGTTTGAAAAGATGAGAATTCTAGATGGGTACCTAAAAGTCGATCCATTTAATTGGAATGACAGACTAGATTTTCATCAAGGTTGCAAAATTGTAAAATCTACGGCAGTCATAAATAATTATTCTGAACGTGGTAAAGCTTATTCAAGTAGCATTTATTCAAGAGTTCAGTGGCTTATTAACAAAAGATAAGGCTCAATTCCAGTTCTTAATGTAAGTGGTTGAGGAGCACAGAAGTGAATATCCAGACAGTCGCAAACAAACACTGTTAAGCGCCATATCATCTATGGCAAAAAATAATGTTATTACTTTTCATTGTATTTAAACCAATTACATATACATTTTCTTAGTTCATATCTATCTTTTATAACAACATAAAGTAAAATGACTTAAAAATTGCTTTGTTTTGTTTTCATGCTATCGTTGCCTTATTAGCTTATATAGTCGACACTCGTTATAACGGCCATTCGTTATAAAGACCATCCTAATGTAACGACCAGTGAGGAAATCCCCAACTATATCCTAATATACTCTATGTTCTACCTCTTATAGCGACCACTTCTTACAAAGACCGTTTTCTGTAGGACGGTGGCGGTCGTTATATCGAGCGTCGACTGTATACGCTTAACTTCAAGCTCATTGAGCTACCTCTAAATTTTTATATATTTTGCTAAACTTGTTTGCAGTTCATTTTCTCCCTAAAAGGAACCATATTAGGAGGTGAGACTGAAAAGATTTTGAAATTTTAAAAATCATGTCTTTTAAGGACCACCCTAGTGTTCATGCATATAATTTGTTTGCTTCATTTGAAGGGGGGCAGGGCCCTCTAACCCTTGGCTATGCCACTGAAATTTTGTGTTTCTAAGTGTTGACAAAAAACGTATTCCGGTGATTGATTGACGGATCCTACCAGTAAGTTTTATTTCAAACCCCCAATCAGAAACTCTCCCACGATGTCTAACTTCAGGAACTTGACTCTAGTCAATGTCCTAATTGATCTTTCACCCCGATCTGCCTTTTCTCTCCGCTAGTACGCTGATTTTTCAATTTCGTCCTCAATTTTTGCGCACCAGTCAATTAATTGTGTCGTCGTGCATTCAGTGCGTAATATATCTGTACCTCAGAACCAGACTAACGTAAGTCCATTTTCGTCATTTTTCAGTAGAGGGGAAAAACGATGTATTCGACAATCGTTTTTCCCCTCTACCGAAAAATGATGAAAATGGACTTACGCTAGTCTGGTTCTGAGGTACAGATATTTCAACAAAAACGTATATTTGAATCAATGCTTCTATGAATTGAAATAAGTAATTAACTCGCTTTTTGAATTTAAGCCTATTTGAATTTACATATGAAGTTAAACCTATTAAATCGAACTCACTTAAAACTAAGTGCGAAATTGAAACCAATTATATCAAACTCAATTGAAATAAAAGCTTGAAATTTCCCGTAATTTAATGGAAACTATTTAAAACGATCAAAGAGTGAGCTATACTCTGTGCGTGCATAAATTAATAAAAATAAAAGAAGGCGATTAGCAGATTTACAATTCAATTACACAAATGACGACTATGTGCATGATATTTCGTTACATTATTTATGATCTGTATAAAATCCGTCTCTTGCAGCTGTACATTCTTCGAAAGTTAATGCAAGGAGACGAAGACAGCCCTAAAGCACCTCTTGGGAATAATTTCCGGCCCCCACTAGCACTGAACCAAAGGGTCGTCAGAACGAATATCGACTTCCTTCGCGATGAGGTAAATTCATTTTGTATTCAGTAATGTGTTGCCTTTCAAGAATTGGAATCTCATTCTGCTTTCCTCCTTGCCCAAATCTCAGAGCCGAAATCGATCCGGACGAGGTTTTAGTTCACCGCTTTCGAATCCAAACACTCATACTCTTCCATTCGATTAACATCCTGAAATTAAAGAAAATAAATGTTCTAAAATAAGTGGAGCTCGCCGTGGCTTCACATCAATAATTAAAATCAATGATGAAGCAGATGGCTAACGGCTTAGCTTTTCATAAATTATTCCACTGACAACCCGGTCCTCATTCATCTCCGAGAGATTTATGCACTTTATATGCGGAACCTTGCGTTCAAACAAAACCATAAGAGTACCATCACGAATTACCATCATTCTGCAACGTTTAGGTCGTCACATTTTCTTTAAATTAGCTTCATTCTCGTCGTCCACAACTTCAAAATTTAATTGCTTCCTTTCCTTCCATGCACTTTGGTACGCAAGTTTTAAAATAGATTTTTATCGAACTCGAATTATACTGCCATCCTATAAGAGAAATTCTAATCTCAAAAAAATACTTTTATGAGTGGCGGGTTTCAGCTGTCGTAAATTTTGCAACTGTCGGAGACCTCAACGATATGAATGCTTCAAAGAGGACCCAAAGTGCATTTATTTTTTTTTTAGTTTAATTAAACTACAATCAATAGTACTGCACTATATATTAACTCGCCCATCAACCCGGCCCTCATTCATTTCTAAAAGATTTGTGCACTTCGTAAGCGCAACCATGCTCTCAACCAAACCATAAGAGTACCACGAATTAACATCATTCAGCAACGTTTAGGTCGTCACATTTTCTTTAGATTAGCTTCATTCTCGTTGTATGTAATTTTAATTGCATCCCTTCCTTCGATACGCGTTTGTATGTAAGTTTCAAAATAGATATTTATCGAACTCGAATTATACTGCCATCCCATAAGGAGAAATTCTAATCCCAAAGAAATACTTTTATAAGTGGCGGGTTTAACCCATTAATGTCTGACATTTTTTTCCAAAGATATTTTGTATACTGGTTACACGGCTACAGAACACACACAATGGTTATGTGCTGCAATCTGTTAATAATGAATTGAAACAATACAAAAGTAATAATTGAACACTATTATTTGGTTGAAATGTTCATTTTTGGTAAATTTAGACACTTTTTGGGCCGTCCATAAAAAGGGACGCTAGGCATTAATGGGTTAAGTTGTCGTAAATATTGCAACCGCGTAAGACCCCGACGATATAAATGCTCCAAAGAGAACCCAAAGTACATTTGAAACAAATTATTTTACTTACTTAATTTCAACTATAACCAGTAATACTACACTACATATTAGTTCGCCCATTAACCAGCATTAAAATTTAGAGACTTATCGGATAGGAGATGAAGCTTTTTTTTAGCATTATCTTATTTTAGTCATCCAAACTATAAAGAAAAAAACTACATGTACACCATCTGTAAAGTGCGTACACATTGCTTTTCTTTTGTGCTAAACAGTTCAAGCAAAAAAAATTAAATAGTTTGAATATAGATCCCAATGTTCATAAAACCACTGATTAATAAATTTGGTTTTATTTTGACAGAAAGATGTATTCTTATGGGGATTTCGTGGAAATTTATTTTTAACGGTTTTCTCTTGTAGGGAATCCTGACATAATTTTCGACTCTGAGTATAATTCTGTCTCGTTTGTTTTGTATATATGTTATTTTTACTATTTAAGCAGTCTGCTGCTCATTCTCATTGCTTTTAGTGGATATCTTTACATCGGAAAGCTCACTTTTTCGCATTGAAAAAGAGGTTCCTTGGAGCCCGAAACACGTGTATGCAGTAATATCCGATTTTTAAGCGAGTTAAAATTGGAATTTCTCCCTTTGCATTACACTTTATGTGATTTACCTGCTCAAAAATGTATCTATCATCAAGCTATTTTTATCCTCGAAAGCTACTTATGGTGCTGGCACACACTACTGTTTTTTTTTTTTTTTTAATCAGTACTCTAAAGTAATACAAGTATTGTAAAGTTGTCTTTCTTGATAAAAACAATATCCTCAAAGGTGAATTGTATTACATTATTGCATTGCACCTCATGTTGCAATGCAATATGAGGTGCAGCACACAATGCAGCACAAATAAGTAAAAAAATCACGGCAGAATTTTAGAATTAAAAACTCTACTTCTAACTTCTGCAAAGGACAGTAGCAGATGAGTCCAAATTTATTCAATATTTTTTAAAAAGTATAACATTCAAGTAAAATTAAAATCTAGTATTTGTGCAGCGTAATGAAAAGCTACTAGTATTCCGACTGCAACAGTTTTGCTGAACAAAACAGTTATAAACTCCTTGTTCTTAAACATGAAAGTTTCAATTCAAACTCGAAGAATATTCATGTTACTAAGCTTTTTCCGTGTCCTTTTCAAATGTCATGCGGTTGGAAATAAAGCATGAAACAGCAGCCGCGTGGAGGAATCGGTAATCCATTTGTATGGTTCACTTGCTTTTCTTATTTCAGGGGAAAAAGTGTCCAACTATGAACAAGAACATGCTCTACAAAGGTATGTACTTTGATTCCTTCTCAGAGTAAAAGCAATAGGGGGATGAAAGTTTAATCCATTCCGTTATCCCAAATTGAAACTTGCAGCGGCTCTTTTAAAAGCATCAGAATGATTAGGTCGTTTTGGAATCCTAACGATGTTCCACAAATAAAGTGATTCGCGGACGGAAATCCATCAACACTTAGTTCCGTTATAAGAAGACGTGAGGATCCAATCAATTTAGGCAAATGTCCCAAGTGCTTTTTAAATTAACTCGAGTCGCGCTCATGTTCTTGAAACTCCATTATCCTCAGATCTAATTAAGTGAATGAAATGGTAGTGGTACGGAAATTTCAAAACAATGTCCGCTGCGGAAAACTTTGCCATTTCAAAAGTAATTGCCTCATTCTACTTGCTTTCGTATATTACGGCCTTTTTCTCCTCTCTTTTCAACCTTTAGGACGTAATGAGAAACAAGTAAATGTTGTAATGGCAGCCTCAAGCCATTCAAAGTGGTTTTTAATCGCTGAAGCAGTTCACATTTGGGTAGAAAAAACGAAGTACTGTTAAAAACGCTAATAATAAAATTAAGACTGAAATGTTGCAATTATATTTAAAACTTTACGGACAGTTCAAATTCGAGACTTGAAAAGGGATAAAAGAAATGCCGAGTACAAAGAGCTAAGAGCATTTATCTAAAAGGCTACTTGAAAAGCTGTTTTCTCGTTATTGTATTTTTTAAATTTCAGTTTTTGGTGAATTTTGTAGTGTGTGCTTTAATTAAATTCATTTCTTTGTCTTTAAAATTGTCTTTTTTTCGGAAGAATTATTGCATCTAGAGTAGAATAACAATAATTAAAATTGGTCTTTGGATTGTTTTTATAATGACCAAGTATGGTAATAATTCACATTGAATCGAACTTAATTATTTAAGGGTGAGTTTAAAAATAAAAATGCGTTCTTTTCCAGAAAAAGAAAGAAACTAAGAAATTGAAAAATAAAACTGAAAGTAGCTTATTTCATTTATATTTGAGTCATACATGTAACTATAGTAAATTATATTACTAGTTTATTTTTAAGAAGTAAGGTGAAGATAAATAATGATTCGGATTTTTGTTGCACTTATTCAAGCGGTATTTGCTGCATAAATATGTTTAATGCACTTCCATAGCCCATATATGGCAACAATGCAATTTTTTCTGTATTGTAAAAACTGTTACTAATCACATTCCCAACTGAACGGTAAAGTAGGATACAGATACTTTTGCAGGGAATCCCTTTCATTCGAATATCTCAAAACCGAATAAAATTTTATAAGCGCAATCAGTACCATTATCTGCGGAATATCATAATGAGTTCCCCAGATAAGTAGCATCTAATCGAAAAGGATATGGAAAAATAAATTTGTCGTTGTTTGCATAAAATTCAGAGAACATAACAAGACTTAACTTCCCGCTACATAATATGCGAAAAGTAGTCACTTTTAGCCCCGTGTAGTTTTCACACGATTGCGCAGTGGTGTAAATATCCGACGCAATTATATATGTCATTTTTGTCGCACTTAAATACTGTATCCAAGCTTTGACGCAATTACCCTACCATGTCAGGCACTTTATCTATTACCGCTTAATCCATTGTGCAATTCAGTAAACGATATTTTGAAGAATGTTCCCAACAGTTTTATAGAAATTAACCCATTGAAAACTTTCTTACGCTTTGGCGTTATACCTCATTTGAAAAAATACAGGGTTGTCCAAGTTAAACTTCCCCAACTCAGAGGCCTGTGCAGGATGTTATATGGGTCATAATGTGATGAAATTTTGAAAACAGACACTTCAGACCATGCGCTCGAGATTTATTAAAGAAAAAAAAGAGTACAAAAAGTTGCCGATAGGTGGCGCTGTAACACTTCTAATTTGCATATTGCATTTGCAGAAGAAGAGGAAAACACTTGTGAACACGCATAAATGCTGCATTTGGGCAAGTAAAAACCGCGAGCAATCCATCAAGTGCCCTTGAACCCCGAAAAGTTTACGGTATGGTGCGGTTTCACAGCAACATTTACCGTTGGGCCTTATTTTTTTGAGAGGTGTGATATCAAGAGGGTACGAAACCTGCTCTGTCACAGGAAGATGATATCATGACGTGTTGACAACGTTTGTAATTCCTGAACTTCAACAACGTGGCCGCCTCCAGGACACGATATTTATGCAGGATAGTGCACTTCCCCATATTCTTCGTGGCGTTCAAGAGATGTTACGGGCAACTTTAATCGATGCACGTGAGATCAGTCCCTGTTTCCCAACAGTTTAGCCTCCTCGTTCGCCTGATTTCACCCCGTGTGACTTTTGGTTATGGGGATTCTTAAAGAATCGGGTCTATCAAGAACACCCCACAACCTTAGCACATCTTAAATAAGTAATTAATGGTCATGTTTCTGGAATAAGTGTGGACTTTCTGCGTTCAGCTGTTAAACACACTGCTTTACGAATGGAAAAAGTTGTGGAGAACTACGGCACACATATAAGAACATATGTAGAATGTCTTGTAAATCTGTAGCGCCACCTGCCGGCAACTCTTTGTACTATTTTTTTTTCTTTAGTAAATCTCGAGCGCATTGTCTGAAGTGCCTCTTTTCAAAATTTCATCACATTAGGACCCTTACAACGACCTGCACAAACCTCTGAGTTGGAGAAGTTTAATTTGAACAACCCTGTATATCGTGTTTTTGTGTAAATTTGGCTAGTTGTACGTGTTTTTCCGTTAAATGAGCATCATTATCCTACCTTCCCGCATATATTTTAAGTATCGAATGTTCAAATTGTAACATTTTTTGAGAATGATACCTATACGATTAAAATAATCAACTAATCTTTTTTTTCTTTAAAGCTAGGAAATGGAACCATCATCCTTGACAAAGGCTGCTGAATACCTAGTGTCACCATCAAAAAATATGTTCTAAAGAAGAACACGGTTCCTCATCCCCAACCTGCTCAATCTCAGTGGTTTAGCACTTCTACCTTATGTAATACTTCCCAAGCAGTCTCTACAAGATTTCTTTCGAAGACCTTAGCGTCAGACTTATCCAATTGTTGAGCTTCAAAAGTAAATTATGGTAAGAGAAAAACTACTGTTTTTTTATAGAACTGTCTTCAAAAGTATGAAAACCCGTTCTGACCATAGATGTAGTATACCCTGCTTTTTTGTTTACAAGCTAAGTTTTCTATTTAATTCACACTTACGATGCTCCAGGGGAAATGAATACAGCTTTGATTGTAATTATTCCTAGGTTTTGAAAGATAAGATTTGGATATAAAATGATATCTTTGAGTTAATGTAACATAAATTGAGCTCATAATGTATTTTTTGTCGGTGATTTTCATGTAAATGGTTTAGTATTACGATTGGATGATTCAGCAGATCCATGCGACCTATGATCCACAGTTTGAGTGACGTCATTGTAGAGTTTTTTGAGCCTCTAAACTGATTGTGTACATCATCGTTTTCTATTTTTATAAACCTCATGCAAAAGGACATCACCGTTTCTATTTACCTCCTATTCCCTCTGTAGATAGAAACCGAATTTCCTAAGCTAAGAAATTATTATAAAATCACCATATTTTTATATACCATATTATTCTCAAGAAGCATTGTCTAGGACGCAATGCACAAAGTATTATCCCTCAATTCATCCAAAAAAAAAAAGGTAAGATTTAAAATTAAAGTCTTGAAACGATGTTTTCATTCATGCCGAAGATTTTTTTAACAATATAAGTTTTTTTTTTTTTTTTGAACCTCAAGCGTCGTGTAGTCCCTATTTCAGATTAGCAGCTTGCCAACGCCTCGCGTCCCGGTACATCAATTCCATTCTGATTCATTGCTCGCTGCAGTGGGCCTTTGCAGGACGTGGTGGCGCAGCGATACGGAGTCAGCAACAGTTCTGCTGCACATTGCACAACCATGCAGAACATGCTGGTGGAGGAGACACGCACACGACGGCCGACACATACACACCCATCGTAATTCGGCATTGCAAAAAACATAATTTGAATTTTGTCGAAATTCAAATTCAGTGTTTTTTATTTATTTATTTGTTTTCAATTGTATTTTTTATTGTACTAACGGAGCTGCGAACTCAAACTCAGACTATCTTTCAAAGTGTACTGGGGATGTATGTGCAACCTTGAAGGTGTAGAAACTACTGAATAACAATTGGAAATCATTTTTACTAAATAATTACTTTGGAAGTATGTTTTATTTCAATATTTGATGAGGCAGTGATTTGTCATGTTAGCTACTTCACGTATTTGAGAAAATCCCGGTCAGGTCACTCGCAACTTGAACAACAACCGTTTTCTGTTTAGACTATTTGAACAGAATTTATATATTTTTTTGAGAAGTAATGTGAAAGCCCATTAATGATGCAATCTTAAAATTATTAAAGCTTGACCGCGTAGAGATAGCGCCTTGACTTTGGAGCGAAAATATACAGCTTCCTTTTAAAATAAGTAGGATCAGCTGGAAAATTAATTTGTTACAAACTGGGCTCTATCAGAGAGATGAAGCATGTAGTAAAAACTTCAATTCACTAATTATAAAAGGAAGCGGTCCGTTTCCGCTTCAAGGTCAAGCGCGATCTCTCCGCGGTCAAGCTTTAACAACGCTTTTTTTTTTTTTTTTTTCGTATCGTATTTTATACTGCTGGTCACTGATGAAACGCGTGGCCTGAACGGAAAGTTGTCAGAGATCGATGACAAACGAAAAGCTCAATGTCAAGCACCGATGACTAATATGGCAGCTGGCGTCTTAAAATAACAGCCAACCCTCCGCGCCTTTTGTGATGACATTTCAGTACTTAAAGTACATTTTTAATAAAAATTTTCGTACCGACCACAAGGAACCACAAGAGTACTGTAATAATGAAAAAAGTTTGAAAAGGAGGCAATCGAAAGAGCACACACGTTGATACTTTTTTCGCTCAAAATTTTTTGTCGCGAGTTTTCGAGCTACAAATTTCTCAAGTAGGCAGAAAAAAAGTGCCAAATTTAAAGACTTGGTGTAAGATTAAAGAGATTAACACGTGACTTCTCCGCCTACACGAGGCAAGACATTTCTGCAAAGCATGTGAAAGATATCTTCCATTACTCAAAAGTACTCGCTAAATTTGCCGACTGGTATTTAAAATTTCGGCTGACTTTAAGACCTCATATTCCGATAATGAAGACGCGAGAGCAGCTATGTATGCTTCCGGAAACATGTTTTACAATGCACTTTTGAGTGCTACACATTTAACTTCGTTTCATTGTTACACTACCTTATGCTTTAATGGAAACAATACAGTAAACTCCCAATTATCCCACTGAATAGGGTGGCACGGTAACAGCGGATAAGTGAATACAGTGGATAATCAAACTACATGTACACACGAAATGAATGCATGCAATAGCTAAAAAAGGTCAATAACACAACACGTACATTTAAATTATAGCTATAAATGACAACAAAAATGAATGTAAAAAATATCTTAAAAAGCTAAAAACGACCAATAACGCACTTTCATTATTTTGCATTCAGTAAATCATCACCGTAAAAGGGGGACATATACAAAGGGGGACATAAGGGGACATATACAAAGTGAAATGAACACAAAGTCTGAATTTTCAAATAGGAACTGCTACTTTTGACTACATAATAAGATGCAGACAGCAAAATGCAGGCTTGGTACCACGTGGCATTACTTTAGGATAAGTAGAACAAGAGTTATGTGTGAAAAACGATTTAGTGTCCACCACCACAAGTAAAAATGTTACTTTCTAGGTCATAGTTTACCGATCAACGCAAAAGGAGTAAACAAATCATATTTTTTTCTAGAAATTAACTAAAGCTACTTGCTTTAATTCGCTTCCTTTAGGTATCATTTGTCCTGTATAAAATCAAGTAATTAAGTAAAAAGTTTTCTGAATCGTTGCATGTTGCATAAAAGCAGACTTCTCACTAGTGCAAAAATTGGTTTATCTACCAGTTTCAAAATAAACTCAGGGCTTTTATTAAGCTTTTTGCTTTCAACGTATAAATATACGATTGGAATCGAAAAACTTAAAAAAAACTCAGAATATTTTCTCAAACTGGTAGATAAACACATCCAAGGTTTCAGTTTGCACCATTGTATATAGGCCCTCAAGAGGGTGAAAAATGGTTATTTTAGCATATCTTAAAAACTACTGGATATGTTGAGCTCCCATTTTGGGCTCCCTTTTAAAATCTCTTCTAGATTGTTTCTCCATCAAAATACTATATGGTTCCAGATCATCATTTTTTCAAATATTAATTTCGAAATTCATGAAAAATTTCATTTTAGAGGTAGTACAGGACGTTTTTACTGTTGGGTTGGTTCATACTTTAATGCAAAAAATCGATCTTTGTCGTAACGTGGTTGAGGCATTATATGCACAAGTATCAAAAATCTTTTTAACATTACGGGATGCTTTTTTCTCAATTCAATTGTGAAGCAACGGATGAAGCAAATTGAATACCATTTGGTATACAAAGTTAAATGATGATGGTGATCACAAATATGTGATAAAAAAACGGGGGTTATCGTAGAAAATTTTAAAATTGATGCCAATTTTTATATGAAGACGCCCGCTGAACAACAATTTATCAACACAAATTTATAGAGCACATTATTATTGAAAAAATAACGCCTTACACGTGTCTCTAGCATTAAGTCTTCGAACACGAGATAGTGTTTCGTTATTTTTTTTTACTGTAGCATTAGTACTGATTTAAATTGACTTATTTACACTTGAATATTCTCTTTCTAGGTCTCCGAAAGACGTCGTAAGCGATTGTTTCTTGAGAAAGCTGTTCTTATGTCTTCTGAACTAGATTCGAGACTACATTAGCATGTGGAAGGACTCTATAGAGCAGCGAATACTCAGGAATTTTTAAAACTAATGTGAAATAACTCAAGCGGATGGTAACCCCGGAGCGAAACATACTTTTTCTAAAAAATTAAAAAATGTACATATCAGACGGTGGCACTTTTGTATATTGCAAATAAAATCTTCTTTTGTTATTACTGACCTACTTCAGCTACAACCAATCCATCTCAACTCATTATAAGAAAGATAAGTTTTTAATCCACTGTAGTTCGAGTATTTGTTGTGTTGTTTGACAGTTCCATGTTTTTTATTAATAGCCAGATACGTGTTTTGTTCCTCTAATGGAGTATTTTGTGCATTGAAAACCGGAAATGGGCCTCAAAAGTTTATTGAAGCGTGTTTTCCCACTTAGTAATTTAAACAAAATTTATCATCGTCGATAACAGAAAGAAAAAGAGATTGGAAATTTAAAGTATGTGTTACATTCGAATGTTTTGTTGTATTTCTGACTACGAAATAATGAGCATGCTAAATGCTAAAAACCAAAATAGTACATTTCTTTTCTTACCCTGCCATATTACATTTCATCCTCAGATTTTTTTTCTATGAAATCCAATCACTTATTGTCGTATTCACTTTTTTTCGTACCTTTCACTCACCCAAAATTAATTTTACTCCTCCATAAAATGTCAAAGAGTAATGTCAGTCCGTGAAAACCGCTCCTAGCACTCGCAAACTATTCCACTTAAAAAAGGGGTAATGAGTTGTGAGTGGGAACTTTCCGAAGTTTTCAATTTAAAACTTGCATTTTTGCTATCCTTTTGACATATACAACTGAACTATGTATTTAAAATTAGCATCGTTCTACGCGGTTAGATACTGCTCAAAATG
>JAXGGA010010318.1:0-47484 GCA_038373865.1 Uloborus plumipes | reverse complement strand
CCCTTTTCCCTTTCTGCCTTTGCAATTTTATTAGTTTTATCCTCTATTATATTCAAAACAATACTTTGCACAAACTCAATGTCCTCTTTATAAAACTCACTTTCTTCAATCAAATTTTTTATATCAATTTTCCTGGCGCGTGCAGGAATAACTAACCCCAATTCCTCAGCTACCACTTTTAGCTCATCTTTATTCAACTCATTAATTGACATTTTAAATTTAATCGAGAAAGTTACTTACCTAACAAATAGTTAATCCTAACTTTAAGTTAGCTCTCAGAGAATATGAAGGGGAGGAAGGGACACAGATGGCGCAGTTCACTCGCACAAATCACACAAGTTCACATTTTTTGATTTTATAAATCAAAACACAGCCGGTTTCAACTCCGGCTCGACGGACCATGTTGCGCGGTCCTCGATAGCTCAGTTAATCACTCAAACACAGTATTCACACACACACACATTTTGTGGACTGTAACATTTTATTCACTTTCAGGACCCACTCTCAACTCTCGTCGGGCCCATCTCAATCTCTCTCTCCCTCTGCCATAGCCGCCACTTATCATTGGCGTCAGGCGTAGGCGTTACACATAACATCTGGTATTTCTCAACATTGGGATTTTTTTTTCCGCCAGTGTATTAATCACAGGATATGCTCTTGCCTATCCGCAGTCAAGTCTTACAGACATTAGCAAAGCAAGTGCTTGCTCAAGAACACACGTATGGAGAGTTTTAAATGCACATGGTGCTTATCCTTATCGATCACAATTGGTGCAAGCGTTTTTGCCTGGAGACGATGATAAACGGTTCGATTTTAGCAATTTTATAATGAACAAGTTAGAAACGGATCCGTCGTTTTTGGATAACATTGTATAGACATACGAATGTACGTTCTCAAGGACTGCTGTTGTCAATAGCCAAAATACTCGTTTCTGTGCTATGCAGAATCCGCATATCCAACGATCCAGTAAGCATCAGGTGCCATGGTCTGTTAATGTTTGGTGTGGCATTTGGAAAGGAACGTTAGTGGGACCCTTCTTTTTTGATGACACGTTAACCGCTGAAAAGTATAACGATATATTACGTGGATATTTATCTGACTTTCAGATAATCATGTTTCGCTCGCATATCTTAGTAAAATTTGGTTTCAACATGACGAGGCACCGGCACATAAACCAGAAACTACCAGAGCACTTCTACGTAGTATGTTTGATAATAATATCATTGGATATGGAGGTCTTTTGGAATGGCCCCCTCGATCCCCAGATCTTAGTCCTCTTGATTTTTTCCCTTGGGTTTTTTTAAAAGTAAAGTCTACGAGGTAGATTCAGCGAGCAAAATCGATTTGCAGAACCGCATTTTATGAGCAGCGAAATGTGTCACTCCAGTAATGCTTCAAAATGTACAATCAGAATTCTTATCGCGCATTCAACTACAGTGAGAGTTCACTGTAGTTGAATGCGTGAACTCTCACTTATACACCGCCTCATTTATGCGCCTTTTTCACTTACACGACGATTTTCAGGGGTCCCAGTACATTCCATAGTAAAATAATGATAATTTCATTTGTTTATGCGTCGCTCTAAAGATAAATATTTCACTTATGCGCCGAATTTTTCGAAAAATGTAAACAATTTAATTTATTTTCTTGAAAAATGAACATGTTTCTTCACTTTCCTCTTTAATCCTTCTCTTTTATTGCTCATGGAAGGCATTTTTTCCATATGAACTAGAGTTCGGAGAGGGACAATTATCTATTATGGATCGTTTTAAAAGGACCAGTTTGTGATAGCTTTACTACAATTTTGTTTTCTCCTTATCATTGCAATTAGGTATCAGTAGTTGCCAAACCGTAGTAATATGACCATTTTCTATAGAAATATTATTATTCATGCTCTCATTAGAGCTTATGTTGCATTAAATAGGAATGTTCACTTATGCGTCTCTCTCACTTATGAGCCTTTTTCTGTTTGTCTCTTGAGCAGGCGCATAAGTGAGAGTTCACTGTATGTATTTTAGTAGAAGGAAAACATTTTGAGCAGCTATTATAATCGATTAAAACAAATGATATTCATTTCTAACACATGCTTGTTTTCGCAGATTTTATTTTTATTTTGATTTGCAAGAAAGCAATGTAAAATTTCTGTGTTTAATTTTGTATATTATTTCTTAGATTTCACATATTTCGTGTGTTTAATATCCTCGTATAAAATTGTATAATAATTTACCTTGTCTTGTTATGTTTTGTAGTCTTGTAGCATCTGTATTTATTTTTGAATACAATGACAAGCGAATGTTTTCTGACATGGACGAAATAAATTTCATTGTCGTACCTAATCTAAAAGCTCGTTATTCCTCTAGCAGGGCAAAAATTTTCTTTTGTCAATTTGTTTACGGGCCCTGTGCATTTAAAACTCGAATATCTCCGCGAATTTTGATCTCACAAATGTCATTTTTTTTGTGTTAGTATTATTTTTCAATGGAGATTCTTTCCCTAAATATAAGTTTGGGAACCCGGAGTCACTATAAAAGGTTAGATTTAGTATTTTTTGACTGAATTATTTTTTCGCTTCAAACTTTCAATATTTTAACTCTGTACCTCATTTCGAGCAAATTTGCAATTAAAAGTATGCATCTAGGACGAACGGTTGAGGAAATAGAGGTCATGAAGGTTGACTTGGAACACCCTGTATGTTTATTTTCATACATCTAGTGCAATTTCGAATTCCTTGCTAAGTTTCAATTATTTTTACTTCTTATTAAGTGTAAACTAGGAATTGACCTAAAAGCTAGTATGTTACATTCTCATCACCAGATTTCTGAATTTGTACAGTATTTCTATGAAAGAATGCAATGCATTTTTTACGATCAACAATTTTACATTTTTATAGGTTTGCGCTTGTCAGTGGATCACGAAATAATCAAAAGCTATACCGAAAGTCGGTGTCAGCAAGTGATAATGCGTCATCTTTTCACCTCCTTCGCTCTTCCTATGTCGATTTATGTCAGCAAATTTACTGACCCAAAAGATTTATTTATCTTTTCTTGAAAATATGTTAACTCTTTAAAAATCTTTGCCAATTTTTCAGGATATTTTGTTGGTCCCAATTGCTCCTTAAAAGGCCTCAGATTTTACATATATATTGCAAAATTTTTCTCGGAGGAGAATCCCCCGATTTAAGTTTTTTTTAAAGCACAAATATGCGTCTCATGCCAATTTTTCGAGAAAGCTTTTATATATTTGTCATTAAATACAAATTTACTTACGTAGAATTTCATTATACGCCACTGCTTTTACACTTCAAATAAAACTTAAATTTTCGTTATTATACAATAATAAGCTGCTTATAGATGTTATATGAACTTCTTTTTTCACCAAGACTTTTTTTTTTCTTTTTTCTTATTATCTTTCTTCTTTTTATTTTATTTACTTTTTTATTTTATTTTTTGCGGTTGATGGTGTTTTTCTTTTATTTTGTGAGTGAGGGGAAGGGGTGTCATCACGAATTACCTCTCCGGGTGACACCCTTGCTAGCTTCGCCACTGATCTCATGCATCGGAAATGTAAGAGCGAATGTGTTTCTGTTGCGAAAAATCAGAGGGGAAAATCGGTCGTGGGGGGGGGAGGGCTTTAGAAATTCCGAGACCTGGTGCCCCTCCCCCCCCCTCCCAAAAAAATAATTGGTCACGCTACGCCTATGTTCCCGATCTATTCTCAATTGCGTCCCTTATTTAATTTCAAACGTCCCCAAACAAATCTTAAAGAAAATGTTCTAGAAGAAAAATGCCGGCTAGGCAGTGATTAAACGGCATTCCGTTTTAGCAAAAGTGAAAAATGCCTTTAAAGCAAATTTATTAGTTTAATTTCTTTGTGTGAAAAAAAAAAGACAGAAGGAAGAAATTCAGCGTTTCTGGGCCCTAAGCACAACCCTGAAAAACTATGGCATTATTTCGGTACTGAAATAATTTTAGCTTTAGATGAAATTAATTTAGGTTCATTTTGGTTAATAAATTAAACTGATTTTCTAAATTGCTACGGTTAAAAAAAGTTTCTAAACAGGTTATCATATCGTGATAAGCTTATTAGTAAAATTGAGCTACATAATTAAGCTGCAATGAATTTGTAAATTACTGGCTACATTAAATCTGTACTATTTTGAAACTGGGAAACATTCTAGATGAACAATATGCACTTAGCGTCATTTTGGACAACGTTATTTAGGCCCGGCGACATTTTATCCCGCGACATTTTGGTCCGGCGACATTTTGAACCAAACTCATTTAAACGTTGGCCAGTGGCCTCCAGTCAGTAGCGACTGATATAATGCGATATTTTATGATCTGTCCTGCAGTCAATATGTTTGTTTTCCAAAGGCGTATTTAAGGGGGGGTTAGGGGCCCCGCCCCCCCCCCCAAAAAAAAACTTTAGAAAAAAGCCCACTCTCTGTTAACATTGTTTTCAAAGGTGTATATAAGGGAGGGCTTCAGAGGGTCTTTCCCTCCTACGGCCCCCCCCCCCCAAAAAAAATAATCGGATTTTTTTTTTATATAATTATTATTCGGTTTAAGTTTACTCTTAAATTATTCACATACTTTTACTTGAAATACATAAATAAATAAATAATTATTGCTAATAATAATTCGTTAGATGGCACCAGGCAGTGGTGCAACCCAAGAGGGTCAGGGAGCCCTTGCGCTTTACTCAAGAGAAAAAAGAACGTGTCTTGGGAAAATGAAGATATTTCAATTAGAAAACGCATAGAAAAAATCCTAATCATTTTGAATAGAAATCTTGAAATGAAAAATATTCAACACATGTAGAGAATTAGTCAGCAAATTACGTTTCTCTCTTTCTTCTCATTCCCCCTTTCTTTCTAGTCAGTCAGAAAATAAGAGTCTTTAAAATAATTCTACACTCAAAACATTTAAAATAAAGTGTAATCATTCCTCCCCGGCAACACATTTAAAATAAAGTGTAAGGGCCCTGCTCCACATCAGCAGAAAACGCGACCGAAACCGAAGGCAGAAACCGAAAATCCGGGTACTTGCCATAGGAACACTATTTAATCCATTTTACGTTTCTGCTTTATTTTTCTGCTTTACGTCAATGTGGAGCTTGGCCCTAAGTATTCTTCCCAGCAAGAAATTTAAAATAAAGTGCAATCATTTTCGGTTTTAGTTTTTTCACAAATAATTTCCAAGCTTTCAGCTGAACAAAAAAGAATCGAATAGAAGTATAAGTCCAAGCCAGCCGAGCTAAAAGGGGCACGTAATTTTCAATCTCTTTACCAGTGGTGAAATTGAAGAATAGAGTGCCTCTCAGTGGCGGGTTTAGGGTAGGAAGTCGAGGCCCGAAAATCCGCCAAGCATGAATTCAAAGAAGGCTCATGACCCCCCTTAAAGAATCCAAAGAGATCTTAAAATTTCGCTTTTACAACGTGTAATTTAATTGCAGTTTCAAGACTTCAATATCCAAAAATTTTCGGAAGAAAGTTCTTTTCCCGCTTCTTCTTCAATACCTTGGTCAGACATTGCCTCAAATGGCATTTTAGAGATTTAAAATTCAAACAGTTAACGGTAGTTGATATTCCCATTACTTTTCCATAGTCTTTAGCTCTAAAATGTGTTTTTAGAAAAGAGAGAGCTACCGAATTAGCCTTTATGCCCAAAAATTTCCGTAAGAGTCCCTAAATCTTTTTAGTATCCTAAATGTTGTCAGACAAAGCCTAAAAGCAGTTGTTCCTATCAAGAATCATGGCGCTATTGAATTATTTTTTTAAAAGTTTTTGTTTTATTTTTCTTTCACGTGTGGCTCTCGTTTTTAAAGGGATCGTCGATCGTCGGAGAATTTTTGGATGATAAGTTTTTGCTCTTGGGGGTAAAGGGCTCCTCTGCTAAAAGTAAAATTTTTAACCTTCAGTTTAAAAAAATAGAGTTTAAAATTGAATCGTTTATTTCGAAAAGGTAACATCTCTATTTTGATCTCCTCTGTCTCTTTAGAAAATTAAACAGCGCACGGTTATATTTTTGAATGTCATGATCAATGGTTATTTGGTAAATTATTGCAATAATTGTGTACTTAACTAAAGGCATTTTTTCATTGATTATGACATTCAAAAATATAACCGTGCGCTGTTTAATTTTCTAAAGAGACAGAGGAGATCAAAATAGAGATGTTACCTTTTCGAAATAAACGATTCAATTGCATTCTTGAAGCTTCAATGCCGCAAAATTTCGGGGCACAGCGCCTGAATCCTGCCCCTTCTCTTGACGGTATTAAAGATAACCTTAATAAAAAGGTTTTTAAAACATTAATTTCGAAATCTTTCGGGAGAGAGTCCTTGCTAACGGTGTTACCAAAGATGGTCTAAAGTAAAGATGGCTTAAGGTTTCAATTTTAAAAATTTTCGGAGGGAGATCTCTAACCACTTTTTGTCTCTTAAGTCTGCAAAGAGAAAGCGAAATTGCGCATCTATGTATCGAAAATCTTTCAGGAGAGGGTCTTTGAACTTTTACTTCCCAAGAATAACTTAAATGAGACTTCAGTTTAAAAAAAAAAAAACTCATCTTCTTTTCTTTTACTCTATCATGAAGAAATTTTTCCTGAGTTGTGTTTCAGTGCCAAAATATTTCAGGAGAGATGCCCCGAGTCTTCTCAATTCCTTTAACGTCACTAAAGATAGCCTAAAATTGCGTGTTTAGAAATTAAGTTTCAATAAGTTTCCCAGAGGAGTCTTGATACTCCAACGTCACCAAAGGTAGCATAAATAATTTCAATTTTGAAAAAAGTTTTGGAGGGAATCTAAAACTTCGTAATTTTCTATCTTTTCCAAAAATTACAATATTGTGATTCAATTTGAAAATTTCTACCTGTCATACAGTAATAACGAAAAAAAAAAAAAGTTGGGGGGGGGGGGGCTAAGCTTGATATATACGCCACTGTTGTTTTCTGATCAATCGTTTTGACAATTCAAATACATCCCAGTTATTATTTATCGAAGTTCAAATATTTGTCAATCATCTGAAGAAAATATTGAAAATACTCATTTCTTTTTTTCTTTTAAATTTTTTAGGGACACCTATTGTTTTTTCCCATTCACTAACGGTATAAGGTATGCTCGTATTTACCATTCGGCGCATTTCGGAATTTCAGTCTGCAAAATGAGAATTTTCCGCTTTCCAAAAATTTAAGATTGGGGCGCCGTTGTTTTTTTTTTTTTTAATGTAAGTACGTATATACTTTGGATTATCTCACAGAACATTGGGGGGGGGGGGGGGGAGGGGGTCTAGGGTCCTCTCGTGATTTTTCCGAAACTGAACTTTTAAAAATGCAATTTTCCGCAATTGTTTTGTGATTTTTAGAAAAAAATCTTTAAAAAATATATATTTTTTATAATAATTGTTTTTTTTAAAAAAAGGTTTTATTTATTATTATTTACTTTATTTCATTTGTTTAGTTATTTATTTATTTTGGAGGAGGGCGGTGACAAAACTGACGAGGAGTCTACCTCGGCTTTTGGCGGCCCTGCTTATTTTCGTATTTAGTTACTTGAAACCAGTGGTCGGAAGTAGCGCGCTACAAGTAGCGAAACTACTGTAGTAGCTACATTTTTTAGTAGTTTGTAGTGTAGCGCACTACTTTTTAAAAAAAGTAGAGTAGTGAGTAGCGCGATACAAAAAAATAGTAGTTTGTAGCGATTTCTGAAAACTACTTTTAAATTAAAAAAAAAATAAATAAATGAAAAAAAAATTAAAAAAAGAGAACGAAGGAAAAAAACTGTGGTTCTTGTGGCGAATATTCGTAAAAATTGTAAAAAAAATCTAAAAAGGACAAATTTTAGCAAAAAAAGGATCAAAAAGGAAAAGTAACAAATAAATTCAAAGACAATTCCTATTTCTATTCCATATTCGAATGAGGTAATTTTTTAATCTAAACCACTTTTCGAATTTTTTCGGTCGATCCTCAAACGGTGTATTCTTTTTATTTATTTATTTTTTAAAAAGTAGCGAAGTAGCAACTACATTTCAAAAGTAGTGTAGCTCGCTACATATAAAAAAAAGTAGTTGTAGCTGTAGTTAACTACATTTATAAGAAAGTAGTTGTAGTTGTAGTTCGCTACAAAAAATATGTAGTTTTTCCCAGGGCTGCGGAGTCGGAGTCGGAGTCGAAGAGTCGGAGTCGAAGAGTCGGAGTCGGACTGATTTTGGACCAAAGGAGTCGGAGTCGGAGTCGCTGAAAAACATGTCGACTCCGACTCCGACTCCGACCACCTCCGATTTGGATGAAATTTTATGGAGGTGAAAACATATCTTTGAAACTAACAGATACAAATTTTCAGCGTCCAATATCCAAATCCTTAGCATCTAGGATCATTACAAAGTGCTTCAAATGGCGGGTCTTTGCAGCAAAAATGCAATGTGTTAAAATAAAGTCTGGCCATTTAACAAGAAAAGGATTAGTTTTGTACGGAGTCAAATGACAAGAGCGGCACTTGTTTTTTGCTCTGGAGAAAATTGACTTTTTGGGAGGTCACAGTGACCTCCGAGAATTGAGGTGAATGTGGTGAAATTACCTGCGAGAATTCTTGAGAAAATTGAACTTTTTGAGAGGTCACAATGACCTCTCATGACCTCCGACTGGGATACCCCAGCTTGCTATCCGCCCCCCTAAAGTGAGTCCTGGCTACGACCATGAATAAAAATGAAACTTTTAAAAATGGACTTAATATTTCAACCTTTGTTTAGGGTTTTTCCCTCTTCATATTTGGGTAAAAAAAAATAATTAAAAAAAGAGCAGGAGTCGGGAGTCGGAGTCGGAGTCGGAGTCGAAAGTTTTAAAATCCCGGAGTCGGAGTCGGAGTCGACCATTTTTCCTCCGACTCCGCAGCCCTGGTGTTTTTCCAACCACTGCTTGAAACTATTGTTATTACGGGTCTTTCATATAATAGAATTTTGCTCCACGCTGCGAATAGATGGCAGCACGTACCACGAACGGAAGACCGAACCGATTTGCTCCAGCTATTCCCCATCTGTCCCTCTTTGAAGAAAAGTGTCAGTCGAGTCTGGCAAGAGGAAGCAAGGCAGGGGGTTAGTCGTACACGGGCTAACACAAAAAACAGTCATGGGTGTCCAGCTGGAAGAGCCTTCTTCTTCGTCTTCTTTGGCAAATTCAGATACTCTGGGAGAAGCTGCTATTATTCTCATAGCTATCGGATCTGTGTTGATTGTACTGTGTGCAGCTTCTATCATTTATGGTCTTCATCGCCGCAGGAGACATGTCGCTTTCTCGACTGCAGGTATGTTGCTGCCCTTTACATTTCTCTTCCATTTTTACATCTATTCCTGCATTATAACTGCTGTAACTCTATCACTAATATTGAAGCATAACTTGTCTCCGACGTCCATTATTTTTATGACTTCAACCTTCAGATACCTCATTTCCAAGTTCCTGCCCTCAAAACATAAATCATCATCCGCCAACCATAAACAAAAACAAGCCTTTCGAAATCCTTTTGTATACTATTACGTCGTCTCCTTTATGTAGATTACGGCGGATCACATTTCGTCTACTATATTGTTTCCATTCAATAAATATTTACTTTTAAAGGTGAATCTTTACAAACCGAAACAAAAGTGCATTTCATTGAGTGAATTTTTTTATAATATTAATTCCCTTTCTCTACTGTTGTCCAAATAAATAAATGAGTTATCTAAGACGAATATTGAAGAAATTTATTCATTTCTTGTTTTAACATGAAATCAGCTTTCCCAATGAAAACCATTGGCTTTGATCCGCATTGTCTAAAATTTATTCCAACAAAAAATGAGTATCTTACCTTAAAGCTCACGGTAAATAGACTGTCGTTTTTAAAATTGTTACCTTTTTAATCAGCAGTGGGTGCTTGAAATATCGAATGGTGTTGGTAGATGAACCGAATTATGAATAGATTGCTGTCCATTTGACAGAAGAAGAAATACTGACCTCTCATTAAATACATAGCAATGGCATTTCTCACCCTTCCCGGGCTTCTCTTTGAAAAAATAAATAGCTAAAAGAAGAAAAACAAATAAACAATCAAGAAGAGATAACATAATAAAGCTCCACTGACACTGCCTTTTATAAAACTTTCAAAACACACGCACATACATACATTTAAAAAGGGCTAGAGTAGAAAACCTATTTAAAAGAGCGTAATGACTTTCATTACATATTACCTACCAAAAAAAAAACGAAAAACCAAAAGTCGGACTTCCTATAAAATAAAGAAAAACAATTCATTTCTGTTATTATTATTGTGATTAGCATTGCAGTAACCCGTCGTTATATCGCGCTTGTCGCAGAACCGAGAAATAACCGAGGGCATAAAAAGTAACGGTTCAGTAACGTAAAAATTAATGCATTATGCCTCTGCAAAAAAAAAATATTAGTTTATTACCATACTAGAACGACAAACAAAAGGACATTAGCCTAAATAAAAGTCTAGTTAAATAAAAAAAAAATGTTTTTGGTAGAAAAATAGCGGAAAGGTGCAGCTTATTTTGCAACGAATTAGTGGTATGGAAAACAAGTCAGGTGTTTTTTTTTTTTTTTTTTTCATTTAAAGAAAATACATTTTTGAGAAATGTAACTCCCCCTGATTTGTATTTTTTAAATAAGACAAAGGAAAATATTTCGGAATGAGGGATTACTGTAGTATTGCTTTCCCTAAATACCTAGCTTAAGCATACCCAAAATGTACAGGCTTTTCTTTTAGGGAAAGAAAGGGAAAAGGGATGAGGGATGCAAAATAAGCGAAAAGGAAAGATAACACCAGTAAAGTTATCAGAAAGGGGGATTAGCTCCTTCTTCCATAGCTTTTACAACAAGTACTCAGATTAAAATAAAAATAAAAAAACACAATGACCCTGAATACCAACCTCATAGTGAAACGAATTTCACTGGTCAGAAAGTATTTTAAAATTATACATATATCTGTACTTGTTTTCGAGTGGACATGGTAAACACGGAAAAGGAAAGATAATCTTGACTAGTAAAATTTGCTAGTTGCATAGGCAGAATAAAGAGGGAAAATTGTAAAACCTTATACTAAAATCAATTGCAAGTATTTTAATTGTTATCAAAATAGAAACTGGCAACAGCAACAGATAAATATTTTGAATCATTGAGAGTTTTCTTTTCTTGTCGACCAACAATGACATCGGTTTCCAATCGTGTATTTTTTTTTTTTTTCTTTCTGTTGGTACTATTATTTTCTATTTTCAAGAATGTATTTCCTTCAAAAATCACGAAAAACGTTTTAAAAGTTTAAAGTTAATATCTTCGTTAATTCATATCATTCGAAGACGTGAGCCGTGAGCTGAGAACACTCTCGATCAACTCTCTTTAAATAAGTCAAAGTCGGTCTATCCGTTTAGGCGCAAGAGTGCCACAGACAGATGCACAGACGCGTCAAACTTATAAGCCCTTTCCTTGTTGCGTTAAGGGTTAAAAAATAAAAACATTCAAAAAGGGGAAAAAAGAAAAAAAACTAAAGCTTTAAAATGGGGAATACTTTCATTAAAAACGTTATTATGGCATTGAGTGTCTGCATGCAGTAGCGTACATAGCTTTAGCTGCTCCCCCTGCAAGATTTGTAAGTGCACACCCAACACCCCCACAAACTTGATTTTAATGGTATGCAAAAAGGATGGGGGTTCTTTGCAGTGATAGAAGTGTAAAGAAAAAGGAGGGTAAAAAACGAGCAAGTAGATAAAAATAGCAAAAAAAATTAGGCCTTTAATTTCACAGAATTTCCGCGGGAGAATTAGCGAATTTTTTCATATAACCAGATCGTTCAAAGTTGAGATATTGGCTCAAAATGCCAACTTAACAAAAAAATCCGAGCAAGAGTCCTGAACATTCCGCATGCCTAAATCCCCCATCAAAAATGCCCTTGTCAAAATTCGCGGCTTTGGAATGATTTGTATAAAAATGTGGGAGAGAGCTACGAAACCTCGTCATTTCCTTGAAAGTCATCAAAGGTTATGTACAACTGCGGCTTATAGAGTTCTATTTATAAAAAAAAAAATCCGTTAAATGGCCCATCAGTTCCTGTTCGTTTTGAAATTAACGAAGATCATTTAAAATTGTATGTTATAGACTTCAATACCTATAAATCGAAAAAAAGGCGGAATTATGTTTCTGTCCCTCATCTTACCAAAAAAGACACATAACGGGTAAACTTTGACTTCGAAACATTTACAGAGAAGGGCCCCAGGACATTCCTTTTTATAATTTAACTTCTCCGAAATTCGCTTGAAATTGCATTTTTGAACTTCGATTTCGAAAAATTCCATGCAGAATCCTGTAATCCACCCCTGCCTCTAACGACATTAAAGACGGCATACAATTGCATTTTAGGCAGCTCTATCACGAAAAAATTCCGGTTAAGAGGCCCCGACCCATTCCCCTTTTCATTAATATCGATGATTGTTTTAAATTACATTTTTGGAACTCTACTCTTAAGAAACTACTTGATCCATTCCCCCTACATTACCAATGACGGTTCACAATCACATATTTAAAACTACATTGTCAAAAAATATCCGTGTATAAGGTCTGCGAACCTTCCCTCCTGCCAACATCGCCAAAGAACGCTTTTTTTTTTTTTTGACTTCGACTTTAAAAAATTTCGGAACGGAGTTCCAAAACTCACCCCTCCCTCCAATGTCCTCAAAGGGGGACTACGATTGCGTTTTTACTCGTATCAGTTTTGGAAATTTCCGGAAGAGAATCTCCAAAATTTTCTGTCTTAACGTCATGGGGGGGGGGGGGAGATCTTCTAAAGTTGATTTTTAAATTTCAAAATCTAACTATGTCCGGAAAATAGTGACTCTCCCATTCCGATTACGCTGCGTATACCTATTACACGCATTTTTAAGACTTTAATCTAACTAACCTTTCAATCCTCTAAACCCTTCTTTTACTCAACATCATCAAATATATTCTAAAATTGTGTTTTTGACACTATAATGACGGAATTTTTTCCGCCATTAACCTCATGCCCGTTACGTCTACTTTTTCAGTTAAATTCATGTTGTTTATTATTATTTTTCTCCTCATAGGTGACGAATTCTCTTTATTTCTGTGATTATATTCTATTTGTTATCCCCTTCTTAACCTGAAGCTGAATCCTACCTCCCTCTATAATCACGCGTGTGTGTTAAAATACTAATGAGCCGCCAAACTCATCTCCCCTCCATCCACCCCAGTTTCTTGAGTTTGCGACGGCGACGGCCCTGATTGTACTAAAAAACTACCGACTACTATGGTTCTTAGGAGGGGGCCCAAAATACGATTGGGGGGGACGAAAATTTGAAGTTACGCCACTGGGGGGGGGGGGGGCACAACCTTTGGAGCCGTGGTTGAGTGCTACACTTGAGTCAGCCGTCTCTTGGAAGTTATCGCCTATAGGGCAAGTGCCCCGGCTTGCTCCCCCATACATTTATCACTATCATTGGGTACACCCAAGAAGTTGAACTGACATTGAGAGGAAATTTAAATTATGCTCCTTTTAGCTCCGAGTTTTATTGAATTAAAAAGTCGGATGCTCTTATTGCTTGGGGGGGGGGGGGCTCTGGGTAAAGGGTAAAGCTCCAATTTGCACATGACATAATTAGACTAAGAAAGCAATTGAGACGCGGGTTTCACGAACGCTGAAGAACGAGTTAAAAAAAAGTGAATTATTTTTATTTTTATGTAATCATTTCTTATAACAGAACTCGATTGAGATATTTTGGGCACCTTGGCCAAACACTTTCTAGGGGCCCTCCGTAGTCAAATCTTACAAACAAACATTCACTCGGAATCAGGATTGCCGACTGCAAGGTAGTGCAGTGATCAAGCACTCATTCAAAATATTTACTATTGAGGCACAGAGAAGAGGAAAAATATATAAGAGAGTATTATAAACTAGAACTGAAACAATTTTACCCATTTAGGGGCCTCTAAAAAGTGGGGGCTCTAGGCCCCCACTTATATAGTTGGCCTATTCAGTATTCAGGCACTACCTGAGTACAAACACACTTATATTTTATTTTAAAATTTTATCTTAAAAATGTTTCTTTACTTACTTAATTGATTAAGTTTGCTTTTGATCAAGAGAAGCATGTATGTTTATATAAACAAATTTGGGGCCCCTTTCAAAAGCGGCCTCGGCCATCATGTGCCGGCCCAGGGGGTTATTAAACGGAAAGTAATTCTTAATGAAATTTATAACGGAAATAGATCACTTAAATCATTCAATCACCACTCCACTCACTCCAGGTCCCCCGTACCTACCACAACTCGTGGTTCAACCGGGATAGGGCCCTGAAGAGCGCTCTGTTCTTTTTGAACCATTTCAAGAGCTGAGCAAATCTTTGGACCAGCACCCCCAGAGGTATCGTTTCACTTGGAGGACTTTCTGACCACGACATTTTTAACGTTCCAAAGCCACCATAAATGAAGACAGTGGATCTTTGATCAGCTGGGATCGAACCCGGGACCCTCCGGACACGAGTCCGACGCCTTACCGATCGGGTTGCCACGGCCCTTTAAACAAGTCTGGTGAAGGAAAAAAGACGAAATTTGGGGGCTTATGTGCACGCGGGGCCTGGGGCGGATCGCCCCCTCCGCCCCCATGACGGTACGCCACTGTCCTCAAACCTCGTTCTCCGCGGGGGGGGGGGTGCTATGTACGCCATCGTCTGCATGTACACTGCTCGACATTGAAAATGCAACACCTTGAAGGAGTGGTCAGAAACTGATGAAATTTGGTAAGAAGACAGAGACAGCATGGAACAATAAGTGATATTTATTTCAAAATAAATAAGCAAAATTTAGAGCGAGGACGGCGTCGGTTCAGTAAGAAGTAGGACCACCGCGAACAGAGATGCACGAAGGAACACGTCTAGGCATGGAGTCAATAAGCCTGTGGATGGTGTCCTGAGGGATGGCACTCCATTCCCTTTCAACCATTTGCCACAGTTCGTCCTCTGAACGAGGCAGTGACAGGTTCTGCAAACGGCGTCCAATCACGTCCCACACATGTTCGATTGGTGACAAGTCAGGAGAGTATGGTGGCCAGGAAAGCATCTGTACACCTCGTAGAGCATGTTGGCTGATTCGAGCACTGTGAGGCCGGGCGTTATCCTGTTGAAAAATTGCATTTGGCAGACCCTGAAGGTAGGGGATTGCCACCGGCCGCAGTACATTATCTACATATCGTTGGGCCGTCATAGTGCCCGAATACGAACTAGAGGTGATACGGAATTGTATGCAATAGCGCCCCAAACCATTATGCCACGTTGTCGCGCTGTGGGGCGTTCCACAGTTACTGCCGGATTCGATCTTTCTCCACGTCGACGCCACACACGTATGCGATGACTATCGCTGGACAAACAGAAGCGGGATTCATCTGAGAACACTACGGTTTGCCATTCTGCCATCCACGTCGCTCTGGTCCGGCACCATTCCAAACGTTGGAGTCTGTGCTGTGAGGTCAATGGCAGTCTTCTTAGCGGGCGCCGTGATTGCAGGCCACGTGCAACCAGTCGACGGGAAATGGTTCTGGTCGACACAGGAACATCCAGGGTACCTTGCACGTGCTGCAGAATCGACGTACAAGTGACTTGCGGGTCCGCCACAGCTTGTCGGTGAATCCGTCGATCCAAGCGGTCTGACGTCACTCTGGCTGCACCTGCACCCCTCAATGTGGCTACATTTCCTCTTTCCAACCATCTCCGACACAGCCGATGCACAGTGCTTGCATCCATGTGGGTATCAGCTGCAATTTGACGCGTGGACCAACCTCCCCTTCTCGGTCCGATCACCATACCCCTTGTGAAGTCGTCTATATGCTGGAAGTGTCTTCGTTGAGGACGGCATGGCATTTCCTCCTATCACACGTATCCTTCGAGACAAAAACCAAATTTCTCCGATAATTAGTCTGGCAGAAAAACCAACATGAACATAGCCCACTTTTCAACTTCATTCTCTTATATCTTACTTCACGTGCGTCGGAGAGCTGCGCATTTCATATCATTTGCATAACTCAGTGACGTGCGTCTACGGTAAAATTTGCATGAATTTCTGACCACTCCTTCTTGGTGTTGCATTTTCAATGTCGAGCAGTGTACATTGAAACCACAAAATGTCCTTCTTTCCACTTCCCCAGAACGAAAGACGCGAACAATTTACTGGTGTTTTTATTGTTATTATTACTTCCACTTTTGCTAATCACACAGCTTGGGCATCTTCCACCTTTCCCAAGCTTCTGCCTTTTAAAAGAAAAAAGGAGGAAATGAAGAGAAACAAGCGGTAAAAGGGCTGATCACACTGATAACATCGGTAAAGCAATCATGCAAGACACTGCAAACATGCTAGTTACTTTTTGTCTCTGCTAATGAATTCGTTGAAATTAGTTCGAAATTTTAATCGTGTACATTTGTTTGCTACTTATTCATTAGAAATTGGCCATTTCCCTTTGGCTAGTGCTTGAGCAACTTAAATGTTCGGCATCATTTTAAAAAGCGTTGAAATGGACGCTCTTGGTAAAAGAATGAAAATAAATAAAACAATGAAAAAAATTTCGTTTTTATGTGTTCAAGGGTGTTCCGTTTTTGCAATCGCTATGTTTATATAAGTTTGCGATTTTTTTTTTTTTTTTTTGCGGGTGTTATTTTTTAAAATGTTGTCTCCGCTTTAAAAAACAACTTATGATTCTGCCTTACTGATTTCTTATACTATGATTGCATTTAATATCTGAAACCAACTCAATTTTTTACGCACTAAACCAGAGTTTCCCAAAGTGTGGTCTGCGAGGGCATGCCGGGGATTGCCTTTAACACACTGGTTAGTTTGAGCAACAAAGGTTAATGTTGATGTTTACTTAGGCACGCGCTCTCTCAAATGCTCCGCTTGCTTTTTTAACTTGATTCGTTAAATTCTTTAATTGGTCGTCAAGCAAACCGGCTCATTTCTTTAAAAAAAAATATTCTTCCACAATATTAGCAGCAATCCAATTTTGTTTTAAGTCTGACTTAAAATGTGTTTTAACTCATGAAATTCTTTTTCTGGACATATGATCATTTTTGACTGAGAGACGTTTTTCAAAAAAATTTATTTTTCTTCATCCACTATCTTGGATTGACATTTTTATATGATGTCAAATATGTCTTTTTAATCATTTTTTGATATTTTCTGGAATATCCGTAAAAGAAACAACAATATATAAATAACGGGTAGAAAATTAAAGAAGGTATACTTGTATATTAGCAAGTTTAAACCCGTTTTAAACTCAATGGGGAAAATACGAGTAAGAGGAACTTTTTCTTTCGTAGCTATGATATGGAAATACTATACTGTCGTGCAAGCACAAAAGTCGTATCTGTCAAGTCGTCTGTATCAAAGTCGTTTTTTTTTTTTTTTTTTTTTTTTTTTTTTACCAAAGGTGAGCTATTGTCGGTTGAAAATTGAGTTCTTGGTAACATATTTTATCTATATACAATATTTTATGATCATTTATAAATAGAAAACATGTTTTGATGTTATGTTCCTGTCACATGTGTGCATCCGCGTATTTTATCATTCGTTAAAATTAGACTTTATTCGGCAAGTTGAAAATCCCCCCCCCTTTCTCCCTCCCCAAAATTTTAGTCCGGTGCGACCCTGATGCTGCTCTTCATACTGAAGCATGATTATACATGACCGTACTGCTCAAAACGAAAGCTGGAGAAAGATAATGAATTCCGGTGGGTGACTCCACCCTCCGTACTCACCGACCTTACACGTTCTGATATTCCGATTGCTTTGTGACAGAAAAAGCTTGAAATATTGGCTGATATTCAAAATGCCACGTCCAGATATTGTGGTCTAAAATTAGGCAGCAGATTTCTAGCGATCCAGAGTTGAAAATTTGCATATTGGACGAAAAATTTAATAACGAGGGTACACACGTAATTGATCAAAAATATTATTATTATTATTATTTGAAAAAAAAAAACGACATTAATTTCCACTTCCACTTGTTGCAAAAGAAACACTCGTGTGTTCTCCCACATCCTTCTAGTTGTATGTTGAATATTTTTGCACTGATGGAGAGGCTCCATTGTACCCGTGAAATAGCTATATGCTATATTTTCTTGATAATTTGTACTCTATTTATATGGTGAATTTTCGCGACAATCAATCTTAATCTTTATATTCTGGAAGCACCTACTGAAAAGAGGAAAATGTGCGACTAACGGAAGGTTAGTTATCTAAAGAATCCACCTTGAGTAGTTTACCTTTGGATTTTTTGTGAAACTGCTCAGTTTTTTAATGAAGATTGAAATTTATTGTACTTTTTTCAAAGCATCAAGATGCATATAAAGCAACTGAGTAGATCTTCATAAAGGCTGTCAATAGGATTTTTTGCAAAACTCAACGTTAGGCTCATGAAACTTTACCGCTTTAGGCTATTTGCAACTATATGTCAATGTTCTGGACGAAAAGCGGCGGAACGAATTTCCTCATTAAACCGATGTTTATGCCGATTGTCAAAGTATCTCGATTTTAGTAGCACACTAACTTCGGAGTTACCAAAAGTAAAGATGATATCTCAAAGCGTCAACTGATGAAAGAGGAGGAGAAAGTAATAAGGATGCACATTGCACATGTCAGGTGCGTGAGACTATCGAAATGGTTAACTGGTTCAAGAATAATCCGTTTGGTTTTTTAACCGACGAAAACACGAAGGAGGTTCTCTAGTCAACCGGTAAATATATTTTTTTAAATGTATGACCACGCATAACTTTTTACTGAATAGTCCGATTTGGATTTTTTTTTTTTTTTTTGAAAGGGTACACCTTCCTGGTGGTCCCATGGTCCCATGATGCGGGGTTTGAGAACGGAATCTTCAAGAAATTGAGGGAAATCTTCAGAATTCCGTTCATGCGCATACTCTTTGCGCATCATGAACGGAATTTCATGCGCACACTCTTTGCTATGTCGCTCGCCGATAGAGTGGCTTTACGGTAAAGACGCTGAGCTTGCATTGCTAAGAGCATCAGTTCGATCCTCGAGTGAGTCGGTGGATTTTCAAGCTGCAGAAAAAAAATGCAGCGTCTACGTCATACGATTATGCTGCATGAAAACCGCAGTTTTACTGATGGAAAATATTTAATCCTGATTTCCCCAATTTTTTAAAAAATATATTTCTAGGCTCCTATCAGGTCCCATCACCTTAACTTTTAAAACTTAAATTTAGTGATGCACTAATAATGAATCGGCAGTAAATGGCCACTTTGCAGATTAACCTGTTGGCCAGTTTTATCCGTATAATCGGCTGAAAACTTGTATTTTAAACATGCTTTAATTAAATCCCAGAAATGAACACAATTTTTTTTTATTGGCAATCGTTTAAAATTTTGGACGCGTTAATAAAATGAGATGAAGCGTCATGATGGCAACATGACACTCTTCCGGGTATACATTTACACTGAAAAGAATGAAATAAAAATAACATTTTATAAAAAAAAGTAAAACCGACTTCAAAAACGCAGCTGAAAATTGCTCTAAAAATTAACAAATAAATGTATTCTTTGAACACCATCGATACTACTTTTAAACATGAGTTTTGAAGTCGGTGCCGAAACAGTTAATAAAATCATTCGTACCCATTGATTGTACCATTTGATTGATTTTTCCTCTCAAACAATACTTGAAATTGATTATGAAACATTTATGGTTGTTTTTACTATGAAACATGTAACTAAAGAATGGGCACGAATGATTTTTTTAACTGTTTCGGCACCGACTTCAAAACTCATGTTTAAAAGTAGTATCGATGGTGTTCAAAGAATAAATTTCTTTTTTAGTTTTTAGAGCAATTTTCAGCTGCGTTTTTGAAGTCGGTTTTACTTTTTTTTTTTTAATAAAATTTTTTGTGAAATGTCCTCAAGTTCGTTATGAAACATGAAATTTATTGTATATGTTTCAAAATATCAAGCCGCAGAAAAGCAAACGAGTATGTCTTTACCGCTTGGAAATTTGCATCTATATTGATGTTCTTGACGAAAAGTGGCGTAACAAATTTCTTCATTAAACCGATGTTTATGCCGATCCTCAAAGTATCTCGATTTTAAGTGCACACTAATTTCGTAGTAACCAAAAAGTTGGAATGATAACAGCCGAAAGCGTCAAGTAATGACAGAGGATGAGAAATGTCCCTGTCAGGTGCGTGCGACTAACGGAATTGTTAACTGGTTGAAGAGTAAGCCACCGTATTTTTTGTGAAAACTCCTTTAGTGTTTAATGAAAAACGCGATTTATTGTATATGTTTCAAAACAGCAAGCCAAATGTTCCAACAACATTTTCAGACATCATAAAAAGCAAACGAGTGGGTCCTTACCGCTTGGAAATTTGCATCTATGTCAATGTTCTGGACGAAAAGTGGCGTAACGAATTTCCTCATTAAACCGATGTTTATCCCGATTTTCAAAGGGAATCGAAGCGTGGAGAAAGATACTTTCGATTGTTGCCGAAAAGAATTTTGCTCCCATTCGAAGTTATGTAGGTCAGCGGTACCTTGGAGCCATTGTAAGCGTGTGGACGTGAAGAATTGGTTCTTCTCTCATGTGGTAATTCCAGGAAGTGGGAGATCTTGTCCGCTTTTAAGATTAGAAACCAATGGATACGTACCAGATAGCGCGACCAGAACATCGGAACCAGCAAGCATTTTGTTTGGAGCATTTTCTTTGCAATAACGAGCTGGGGTAATGAACTTTCGTCGGAAATAAAACCTTATCTTTTCTCCTCGGCTATCTTTAGTTTATCAATGGTGGAGCTGACAAATTGGAATCTTAGTACTTTTCTGAGAGAAGAGCTTAAAGGAGCTCAATTTTTATGTTGGAGTGAAGAATGTGCTTGATTTGATATTAGATTGGTACTTCAGAAATGAAGTCATTTTGACGTCAATTATCAAGTCACTCCTTTAGAATTGGGGACTCTATGCTTTCCACAGACGCGATTTCGGGAGCGGATTCTTAGCGGTAGAGCAGGGGTATTCACACTTAGGGGAACCCTTTCAGCCTACCATTTTTTAGAAGGAACTTCTTGATCAAGGAGCATAATATGTAAGAAGATATCAAAGCTTTATCACACATGATATCAAAGCTTTATTTTACTTAAATTTACAAAATTATTACTTCATCTTACTTTTTTACGATACCAACATTTAGGTTTTCTAAAATATTTTCCATGAATAATAAGCATTATAAAACATGTAACAAGTATTTTTTTATACAGTTAAAATTTTACTAAAATTTTGTCGCTTTGATGAACAAATAATGATCATTTTGGCAAGCCCTGTTGAAGTTCCAGTGAACTCTAGGGTTCCGGGTTTTTTTTTTTTTCGAAACCCAAGCTGAAGGCCTCTGTTATAGAGAAGCATAAATCATAATCCTAGAATAACAGGCTGGTGAGAACAGAGCACACTTAAAAAAAAGGTTAATATCATTGAAAAAGAACAAGGATTTTAAGTTTTGCTGTTTTAATTGATTCTTATTCAACTACAGCAAGATACTAAAAAAAAGAAACAACTAGTTGATTTTGTACTTTAATTGTGTACTGTTACAACTGGAATATTTTTGTTTTCAGTTGGAAAATTTTTGAAAAGTTCCGCTATTGATTATATCGTTAAAACACCAACTAGGACGAACCATTTGTGTCAACTAACTTCGTATCAGTCTTGTGACCCAAAAGAACATTCAGTGGTTCACAAATAATCTCCGACTTTGAGGGGGGAGGGAGTAATGAAATTTTGACTTGGGATTTTTGACAAGAGGAGCAGAAAGAGTGGCATCGCACATGTCGGTTTGAACCGAAAAATTTTTGGAAACTATATTTTGATGTAACATAGCATGACATCTGTATGTTAAATAAAGTGTACCATCATTTATGATCCTCCCCAAATCATATTTCAAAACTATAATTGTTACGTTTTTTATAAGTTTTAATATGTGCCCCTTTTTATCATCGGTGAACGATGTGCCCACGAAAAAGAATTTAATCAACAGTAGGCAGGGTCTGATAAATCTCAGGAGACAAAGAAAAAAAAAATCTTGACTACTAGGTTTTTCAAAACAAGAATTTTTTGGAAGACATGTTACACAAAATTTTCTTGTAAACTCTACTAAATAATTTGTTTAGAGCCTAAAATTTTTCCCTGGCTCCTATAATTGTGTCCTTTTTATCGTTCCCTGATTTAAGAGTTCGTATATTATAATGCGACACATGTATCCCATCCATTTAAATTCTTCTTTCATTGTAATATGGCAATGATTAAATATGACCTATTTCACCAGAAAATATCGAATATACTTCTAAAGGAAAAAAAATGTATTTAGTGCTTTAAATTTAAGGGAGAAAAAAGTAATTTAAAGGAATTACGTCACTTCCTCTTTCGGAAGTAACGCACGTATATCTTTGATTTGGCATTGGTCAACAATACAAAAATGCCTACCGTGTTGGTCTCACGTGAGCAAAATGTTCAAAACAGAAGACATTTCACAAAACTCTTTCTTAAATAAATAAGCGTTATCTAAACAAAAATTCTTAAGATCGTGCACTTAATTATAAATTGCAATTTCTTTTTAGTTTCTTTCAATTAAATTTTGAATTCTAGGAAATGCTGTCTTTTCTTTCGTTTTTGCACCTTGAGCGGGATTTGGAATTTTCTCTTGCAGAGAACTTCACACCAATTGCCTGGCATAATATTTACATACCCGAGAGCTGTCTCAATGTTCTATGATTACAAATTTTCGCAGTGTTATCCTGAAAATATGAAACATGAATCACTATGCTTAAATACCTGAAAAGAAAAAAAAACTTGTCAGAGAAAAGAAAAAGAAACTTTTGTAAGTTCTGTAAGTTAATTTCTTTCGGACACCATTTTTCTCCAAGAGCTTCTTTACGAGCACCATGAAGGTAGAAGTCTGATTTAGCTCCGATTTTCTCTGTAAACTCGTTCATTTCCAATTATGAGTTTACAGAGAAACGCCCATAAAAACTAGGTTGGGGATGAATTTATTATTTCAGTGACTTTATATACAGCACAACGTTTAGGCGCGTATCAATAGAATTTCTCTCATTACGTGGCGTGCAAATACGGTCACAACATAGAATGTTTGATGCGAATAAATTAACACACTCGCAATGGAAATAAAATAATCACGGACTACAATCATTTTTCGGAAATGGTACAGTCATACATGATGCATAACCAAAATGGTACGTGATCCAAAAAAGGTTGGGAAGCGCTGTTATAAATGATAGAAGTCTTGCAACGTTGTGAAGTTACCAAGGCGGAGTTTTCAAACATTTAGGTACTCAATTTTACTGCATTAAAGTTGCATCACTTTAACTAAAACAATTTATTTTGTACTCCATTTCTGACGTGACTCAGCGTGATCCTAAATGACAGATTAATGGTGAACCAGGCTAATAATTTATGCTTAAGGAATTTAATACTTATTATTTCTTTATTTTGTATACCTACACAATATTTTTGGGGTTTTTCTTCTGTTTTAACCGGCAAATATGTAATAAAACTATTAAGTTGTGAGTCAAACTACTTAAAATAAAGACATTGTCACTTAAAGTTACCCCGAATGACTGAACTTGTTGCTGGAAGACAGATGCGACACTTTCATTTCTAGTAGAAGACCGCTGAAGATGCTTCTTCACAGCATCGTTGGTCGTGCGTTTTTGCATTCTTTTTGAAAGTTAATGACTAAAGTATTCCTATCTGGTTGAAATGAGAACACGACTGGCTTTCTCCTACAGATTGTTTTTTTTTTTTTTTTTTTTTTGAAACAGCAAAAGAGAAGTCCGAGTTCTGGCAATGTTGCAACTATCTCAATAAAGACAGCCCATTGTTTGGGGATTTCTTTGTCCACCTACCTCATTTTCAGCCGACTTGTTTAAGGTCACGACGCCTTACGAAAACGCTATAGAAAGGATTTTATAGATCTCTATCGGTAGTTACCTTATTGGAACTGAATCGAATTCGTCAGGAGGTGTTTGAACTACAACTAGACTGTGCCGCTCCAGCAAGGCGCGTAGGAATCAAAAAACGCGTTTTTTCTCGTTTGCTGCAAAGATTTCTCATGTTTCGTAACTCAACTGCATTTGAAACTGCTTTCTTATTTAAGTGTTTCTGTGTAGGAAATAACGTGATAAACTAGAATGTCATTGGAGTGCATAAAAATGCTATATTTAGTAACCTTTTGCGAAGAAAGAAAAAAAAGGTGCAATTTTATTTTGATCCGGAATTCACCTGATAACAATCAGGGTTGGAGTAATCGTGATTACGTACCTAGTAATCGGCAGCTATTGATTAGATTTTAGCGTTTAATCCAACAGTATTCAACTTTTTACACTTTGGGACACCCTTTGAACTTATCGTTTTCGCGAAGGTACTCATGCACCAATGAGCAGACAAAAGAGGATAATAAGGCTTTGTCCTTACCTAAATTTACAAAGTGATTTTCGCCGCTTTATTTTATCACTATACAATAATAAATGTTAATGTAGCTTTTTTTTTTTGGCTTTCTAAATTATATTCTGGGAATAACAAACAAGAGCAGCAACTAAAATATTTATTTATATTTATTTTTACAAGCATTAAGAATTGACTAAAATTTTGGCGCTTTAATGAAGCAAATATCGTAGGGCTCCGCGGAATCTAGGTTAACAACATCTGCTTTAATAGTATTCATAATCTATACGGAAGAAATGACGATCGTGATTTTTCCATATATTCTCCAGGCTTCAAACCTCTCTAGGAAAAGGAATACATCGTTGCCTCAAAGCAATAGCAGGATATTCTTGGCGTTACTCCTGGGATTGGATGGGGTTTTACTGTTTACTGTTACTTCGAGGCGACCATGTGCTGTTTTGAGCTCCTTAACTCTTAAAGGTTGAGGTGGAGTGTCTAACATCACTGAAAAATTGAACTTTTGTTCTCAAACGTTTTATAATGTGTATACCTGTAGCCTATAGGGGAAACTAGGGAGACTTGACCCAACTTTTGGTTTTTCATTTTTCAAATTTTTCGTGTAATAGTTCGAGCTTAATAAAATATATATATATATAAATAGAAAATACTATGTTATTTTGTACATTATTGTGACTGAAAATAATTGCATAAACCGAAATAGAAATGGTTCAAAAAAATTATACGCCTTAAGTCTATATTTGGGTCAAGTGTATCTAGGTATAGAGAGACTTGACCCAATGCATAGGAAGACATGACCCACCTTATGAACATAAGAGTATTCATAAATATTGAAATCAAAACTCAGGTTTGATGGTGGTTTTAGTTTTAAGGAGTGATATTTGATGTGGTACAGCACATTAAATGAAGTGTGACATATTTTTTTTTTTACTTAATCCTAGTTAACGTCAGCAGAAAAGCAGAAGTCGAATTCAAAACTTATGACTCTGCCATTTTGTATGGGAATGTTGCTAGGATTGGAAAATGTTTGAATTTGCTCCAAATCTCATTAAGACACAGTAGTAATATCAAGTCATTTGAATCTGCCACCTTCTAATCTGATAAAAAATTCTGAAGTCAATCATAAATTAGTTTCTTTTGCTGAGCCAATAAAATGCCTCGCCCTCTTTTTTTCTCACAAAACTTGAGCTACCCAGTCTGCAACTCGCACTTTATGGCTATAAAGCTCTTCCACTTGACTATTTTGACTTGACTAAGGACTTAGTGGTATCTCATATTGCGACTCTGAACTGTAAAATTCTACAGTTGAGACAAACCTAGTAACCTGGCCGTATTGAGTAGACTACCCAGGTTCTAGTCACAGTAAATATAGTAATTACTTGGATAAAAAATTTGATCATTTGACCTAAATCACAATATGTTAGCTGCTCATTATACAAAAAATCATCAATTTAAACAAAAACATCAAGATAGTGTTTGGGTTAAGTCTCCCTAGATAGCTTTCCTTTGTTTATCCTAGTTTTTTAACAATTTGCATTAAAATTATATATAACTACTGCATATCATTACACAGCTAGAAAAGTGACTAACACATATATGCTTCGAAAATTTACTTGCCTTAAAATTTAAAGTCAAGAAGTTGATTTGTTCCAAAATATTCAAAATTTACTTCATGGTAAAGTATCATTTCACACGAAAATTGCTAATAATTCTGAAATTTCATTTCCCTGCAAATTACTGTTTTTGATTGGTCAATCAAAAATATGACTAAATTTTTCCCTAAATATTATTTTTATGGAAAACACCGCCATGGGTCAAATCTTCCTAGTTTCCCCTACTACAGGTGGCTTTATACGCATTTTATGTACTTACGGTACCATTTCGTTTGTATTTAAATAGATAAATAATGCAAAAATCATTGGAAATTTTTCCGACTTTAAGTTGTAAATTTTGTGGATTGCACTAGAAATATAATATTAGGGTTACATGCATGCCACCTCTCTACAGTTAACGATTGATGTTCATTTGAAATGAGGGGTAGCTTGTACCTTGTGGAAGTGTTTGTGGGTATCTTTTGAAATTTAAGAATGCTTCCCCTTTTATGTGAGTGATAAATGGAAGGCAAACGGAAGTCGATGGTACCCCCCTCCCCCCCCCCCACACACAAAAAAATAAAAAACATCAACGAAAGAAACACATACACAATCACACCAGTTTAATTTTAAAAGTTTTGAAAGGCAGACCTATAACCTCTTCTCGTGTCTATATCGGAAGTAAAAGGTCTTCTGAATCGAATTCTTTCGCATTTTCACTGAACGATTAGAGGGCTGCTATGATAAACCGATCCATGTCCTTGACAATACTCACTTCTTTTCAGGTAAGGGAAGGTTAGTTGGTGTTGAGTTGCGTTGGTTTCATAGTAGTTTTGCGATTCATAGTAGTTTTGCGATGGGGGAGGCTCAAATCAGTGTCAATGTGTGTGACACGTCTCTTTTCCTCTAAACTTCCCAAAAAGAGGAACACATTGTCTAGGCTCAACTTGAACATCGACTAATAGCTCAACATTGACTAGTAGCTCAACTTATCAGAATCCCATGATACGCACACACTAAGGCTGCGACATCGATGCCGATGTTTTGGAAACATCGATGTTGTAAGAACATCGATGTTTGAGGGTCGATGTTTTTCCAACATTGATTTTTTGGGTTCGATGTTGTTTTCGATATCGATGTTTTATATTTCAGCTAAGAAAGCCAAAAAAAAAAATATATACGATAGTATACTTATTTAAAAGTTTTCATCATGAATCAGAAGTTGCAATATTAACCTAATTAGAAAAAACATTCTATGATTACTATCGATGTTTTGTTCTCGATTTTTCTGAAACATCTCTAATTTGCTATCGCAGTGTTTTTTTTTTTTTTAATGATTATTGTTTTGCGTTCAATGTTCTTTTTTTTTCCTTTTTCGATGTACTTTTTACATTTCAGTAAAAAAAATAAAAATTATGCGATTAAAAAAATAATAATCTTTCTTCAACCACTCGTTGCAATGTCTACAAAATTGAAAAAAAAAGATTTTTTTTTTCATAACTATCGGTGATTTACTGTCAATGATTTTTAACCATCGTTGTTTTGCACTTGATATTTTTTTCGGTGGTGTTTTATATTTTAGCAAAAAAAAGTTTTATAAAAATATGCAACAAAAAAAAGTACACAGTTAATCAACAGTTGCAGTACATATCTCACTGAAAAAATTTTTCTTAATTGACATCGGCATCTTACGGTTGATGTTTTTCCAGGAGACAAAAGATATATCTAATTGAGTGATATAAAGAGACGCTTGTAATTGAGAGATGTCCTTATTTTTCAACATCGATGTTTTGCCTTCGATGTCGCACCCCTAGTATACACTGTCGAAGCTCCTGCAAATGCAAAATTTATTCATATTTTCAAATATATTTTACATACGAGCCAATATTTTGAAAAGTGTCAATTTGAAGTTGGAGTTTCCTGATTAAAAATTTTTTTTGCAGAAAAAAATTAATATTGGGTTCTAAGTCTAAATTGGGTCTAAATGCAAGAAAATTAAAGGGGGGAGGTTAAGGAAGTTATTTACCCCCTCCTTAGAGGACTCCCTTTTAGGCCGTTACAGATCTGATGAGTGTTACTGATCTGATGTTAATATGAGCTACTTATCTGAGTTTATGCTTTGTCTTCATAACAACTCTAAAAATGATATAATTTCCTTGTATTTTAAACATAGAATTAAGATAGTTATATTAAAATATATACAGGGTGTTCACTCCAATCGTGGACCAATAGCTAATTTCTAAACCGTTAGAGATAAGCATATAGTTTATTTAGGAAAAAATCTCCAAATTATGAAAGGAATTTTGGGTCTATTCAATGTTTTTCAAAAAATCAAATTTTGAAAAAGTTACGAAATTTAAATTTTTATAAAGCCCCCCAGTCCTATCAATCATATTTAGTAAAACATTCTTGACACTGTCACGTTTAAAACTAAAAAAAAAATCACTGTTCTACGACAAAAATTGACCGAGTTATGGCGTTTTGAAAAATCAAGATTTTGAAGGATTTCGCATATGGTCCCTCAAGCAATCTCTCGATGACGTCATGAAATAATGCAAAATCTTGATTTTTCAAAACGTCATAACTCGGTCAATTTTTGTGGTAGAAGAGTGATTTTTTTTTTTAGTTTTAAACGTTACAGTGTCAAGAATGTTTTACTAAATATGATTGGTAGGACTGGGGGGCTGTATAAAAATTTAAATTTCGTAACTCTTTCAAAATTTGATTTTTTGAAAAACATTGAATAGACCCAAAATTCCTTTCATAATTTGGAGATTTTTTCCTAAATAAACTATATGCTTATCTCTAACGGTTTAGAAATTAGCTATTGGTCCACGATTGGAATGGACACCCTGTATATTAGCTAAAAAAATCAAATTTCATTATAAAAAAGCATTTCTTGGAAATAAAAATGAGCAATAAGGTTTTTAGATAAAATAAATTATGAGATTAGCAAATCCTAGCTAAAAAAACATTTGTTTTGTTTTGAAACACCACACAACTTCAACTTTTTCAACACACAACTCTGCTGCCAGCTTTTCTTTAATTAGTTGCAGGAAATTTAAGTTCTTGATCAGAAATTCAAATTTAGCATGCTAGTCATTATCTAGTTATTTAGCGAAGTTATGAGAAATTGAAGCACCAAAAAAAATAAATAAATAAAATAATAATAATTAACTTAATATCTGCAGTGTCAATTTTTCTTATTTTACTAACTCTTATTGTCAGGTCATACAAACCACAAATGAAGCAATTGTACTACAACTTATTGCTTTTCATTTTTTAAGAACAAAAATATTCAATGTATATGGCTAAAACCTATGATTTTTGCTTTTTAATAATTCTGAAACGTGAGAGTTAGTTCGGTAACATATTCGCTGTTTTTCAATGTTACCGCTCTAACTGTTACCGATCTGACAAACCGACAAAACTTTTTTTTAATTTCCGAGTCGATCGCACTAAACCAAAACCAAACACGTGGTTTTTTCACTTGTAATAAAGGACTATACTTGTATATAAAATAACTTTTAAAATAATAAAAACTGCATTTTAGCGCGTGTTACCAATCTGATGACTTAAATGACACACATTTTATAAAATCACTTTAAAAAATCTCACCTGCAATTTTAGATGCAGAAATGCAAATTTTTAATTACGATGCGATAAAACATCACACCAGGTACTCAATATCACGTGGTATCGGTGAAGGAAATGATTTTGGAAGCCTAAATATAGATCTGAAGTTGTTGTTACCACTCTGATGGCGGAACTGAGGACACGCTTATTTTGCATCGGCTAGAAAATCAGAAATCGATTAAAACAAAAATGAAGTAAAATATTAACAAAGGGGTAAAAATAGAATCTTTTTTGTGCAAGTGCGTTTTTTTAGGAAGTTAGATAGTACGCATGACCTGTTTGCATACTAAGCTTTGCTACTGGGGACAGGTTACCGATCTGATTTTTGAAATATAAAAAAAATATTTTCTGAAGAAAAAATTTTTTTTTTTCTGATGTTATTTGATGAAATGAAAGCAAAACCTTATCTTCTTTCTGGGGAAAATTATTTTTTAACTAGTTATTGAAATACTAGTGAAAATTCACTTGGGACTCAAATTGGCACTTTTCTAAATATTAGCTCATGCGCAGGTAGCACAAATAACCTTTAAACGTTTTTAAGCTGTTTTTACAACGTTAATAACCATTTTACAACCTTTAAAAAACGAAGTTTGCTACTTGGGTGTATATGCTAAAATTATTTACATTTTTACTCTAATGTTGCGTCAGTTCTTTTTTTTTTTAATAAACATCCCAAAGGAAAATATAGTTCAATGAATGTAGAATTTGTAGTATGCGTTCAAGCAACTAATTTTATGAAAATATAAACATTATTGCTTTAGCAATAGAAAGGTTTTTTTTTTTTTAATCTCTCTCTCTCTCTCTCTCTCTCTTTTGCCGTCAGGTCATAATTTAAATGGTCGGCGTATATTATGTAATGAATAACAATCACATGATTTTTTTAAGAAATGTCACGTGACTATCGAAGAAAAACCTGTTTCATGTTGGCAACTGGGCAGCAAACCTGCACTATCTCTATTGGGTGTCTGCCCTATGAGCACGTTTACATTGACCAACTGGTCAGCAGCTTTACTATTTCAATTGGGTGTATGTTCCACGAGCCCGTTTACAGTATCTAACAGGGAGGCAACTCTGTACTATCTCTATTGAGTGTCTGCTCCATGAGCCCTTTGATATTGCGAAAAATTCGGCTCACTGAAGGTATTTTCAAACTGCCATAAGAAAACTCCCCAGCGTATCAGAGTGCATGTAGTGTTTTCGACCTACTCCTAACCACGTACGTGGAAATCAGATTAGTTCAAAGTGGTATTGGTCAACTACAGGTTGTAATGTAAATGGTATTAGCGGAATTCTCTACTTCCTGCATTAACCCATTTACGCCCAGTAGCCTAAAAACGGGACGCTTGTTAGTTACTGCATACAAAAACCTGTAATGGGTATATCATTTTACTAAAGCTGTTTTTCACAAGTTAAATAGTCCTTCTTCTTGAGAAAACCAGTTAGAGCCACTAGTTGGACATCAGAGTTTATTTATTGACAGCTATTTTCAGACGAATCTGTCAAGCAACGATCCAGCTTGGGTAGCCCCAGAAAGTAAGGTTTTTTTTGCGAACTTATTTTTCATAAAATTAAACTATTTTAAAATGATTTGCTTAAAATAGATCAGAGATGCCTTCTGTAATGTTACTTCGCAAAAGAAAAGTCAATTAAGGTCGTATTTTACGCACATATCTGCCTAGTGTCCCATAAACAAGACGTTAAATAACTTAATAAATATGGCAAAGGCGAACTATTTTAAGTCTAAAATGTATGTAAACCATTCTGAGTAAAAGTTTTAAGCAGATAAAAATTGAAAAAAATCGTTAGAAGAAACTTGGGCATACATGGGTTAAGCCGGCTCATCATTTTTTTTTTTTTTTTAACAATCTAAGTTGTTTACCCTTTCTTCTCTTTAGCTCTCCCTATCAATATCTTTCAAAAAAATGTCAGTCAAAATTTACCTTTAGCTCCTAATAATTTAACGCAATTGTCATGCCCTCTCCCCCATGCATTTGTCCCAATGCTCACAATCTTTATTGTTCTTTCTTTATTTACGTAACTGTACTTTGCGAGAGTCATACACTTTTCAACGTGTCAAAATTCTTCATTCCTTATAGTATCAAAAGGAAAAACTAGCAGTCGCCACCGATCGCAATGTGACTAAATGAAAAAAAAAAGGCAATTTAAAATTTCCACTACAAAAATAAATTAATGACCTTAAAGTGAACAACACATAAAATACTTTTTCAACCGAAGTTTAGGAGTCACCCTTTATGAACTAATTTATTAAAAATATAATACCTGAATTTATTTATGTATTTAAGGCTGTTAACTTCAAACTTCTTCTTTTTCTTTTTTTTCAATTAAAATTTCGTTTAGCACTTTGAGTTGAAAGTAAAAGTGGCTGGGGCGAAATTGTTCCTAGCACAAACTGGTGCAGTGACGACTAAAGAAAATGTCCAGTTTTACCCTTTATCTCGTATTTTTACATGTTACTCTTTCGTGTAGCATGATTCTAGGTCAATCGCATTTATCTAAGTCGTCATCAGCTTCTTACAAAAGCAAACTGTAGTGCAAAATGTAGATGCTCACTTTGCGAAGTCGTCGATGAGTGGACGGCTAAGGAGAGATGATAAAATGCCATTATCGACATAAACTTGAAGCACTCTCACTTTCAAAGTAAATAATTCAAAAAAAAAAAAGCGAAATCGATTTTTGTTATTCATCGCAAAGCGAAACAGATAGTAAGTTAAATAACTCGCTCGTAACACTTTTTCTTTTAGTTTGGCCAATACCCTGAATCAGGAGCCTACAAACTTTTTTACTCAGGGGTCACATTGTAAATCTTTTGAGGCAAAGAGGGCCAACAATCCAACAATATGTCAGCTCAGCGCTCAAGTCTATTAAGAAAACTTTTAGTGAACTAGCAAAATAAACATTATAAGTTGAAAGAGAAATTGAAAACTTAATGTTTGTGGCAGCGTCTATTTCATTGGTGGCTTAACCCATTCATGCCCAAGTTTTTTTTTTAATTTTTTTTCAATTTTTATCTGCTTAAAATTCTTACCTGGAATGGTTTACATACATTTTAGACTTGAAATAGTTCGCCGTTGCCATATTTATTAAGTTATTTAACGTCCTGTTTATGGAATATTTTGCTGATATGTGAGCAAAATACGACCTTACTCGACTTTACTTGTGCGAAGTAACATTACAGAAGGCATCTCTGATCAATTTTAAGCAAATCATTCCATAAAAGTTTACTTTTATGAAAAATAGGCTCGCAAAAAAAAACCTTACCATCTGTGACTACCCATGCTGGATCGTTACTTGACTGATTTGTCTGAAAATAACTGTCAATAAATAAACTCTGATGTCTAAATACTGGCTCTAACTCAGACCCGTCATTTGGGGGGGGCAGATGGGTCGATTGCCGTTGCCGCCCCACGGGGTTTGAGAAATCAATGCATTTACATATAAGTGGGCGTGGTTTTTAATGTTTTCCGATGTAATTGTATTGTATTTGGACCCTTTGCCCCCCCCCCCCACCTGGAATAACTTGAAATGACGTCCCTGCTCTAACTGGTTTTCTCAAGAAGAAAGACTATTTAACTTGTGAAAAACAGCTTTATTAAAATGATGTACCCATTACAGGTTTTTGCATGCAGTAACTAACAAGCATCCCATTTTTAGGCCACTGGGCATAAATGGGTTAAGGGTCACCAACCACTACCACCATTATCACATTACCACTAATCATTATCACTTCATCCTCAGTAATAATGACTACTATCAAAAAACATAAAAATTATGATTTTTCGGTAATGAGTTCATAGTGTTCTTAAACATTTTTTGTGTACGTATTCTGAATAAAGTGAACACAAAAATACAAGCTTTATAAATGAAATCTCTACTATGCTATGCATAGTTAACTCCCAGGATCGGAAAAAAAATAGTTTTCGGGAGGGACCTAGAAAAGTAAAAAGTGCATCCCCCCCCCCTATATTTTATAAAATAAATTTTCAAACTTTCTTTAAAATATTTTTTAAATATGGAAAAAGAAAAAAAAATAGCTGTCAATTTATCTACTTTAAAATACAGAGAGATTACATACATGTACTAATTTACTTCGAATGTGTGGCGGAAAAAATCATTTTCAACATTTTAAGCTAATCAACTATTAAACCTTACGTCAAGTTATTCAATATTATTTAATCTGATTTGTAAATAATGCACGATATTACTTGGAAACATTGTAAATATGATTTAAAGCAAAAAGTTATCAAAACAAAATTGTCACTTTTTTCCATCACAGATGAATTAATGAATGAATCGTAATATTTTGTACCATTGATTTCGCAACGCTTGAGTTTTAAATATTCTTTTACAGTATCTAACCCCTGAATTGCCATATTATTCCCATAGCAAACCAAAGTCATGTTATTCAAATATACTGTGAATGAGCTTTTTTTAAAGGCATAGTTCAAAGATTTTACTTCTGTTATGGATAAATTTAAAAAGCAATTAAGTATTAAATATGTAGTAAAATTATTTTATCCCTTTTATAGGGGCACGGGCCCCTTCCCCCTCCCCTAAAATCCACTACTGTTAACTCCTCCGCCTACCCTTTCCCTGTTCTATATGCTTGCATATTTATTCCCGCAAGTATTTTTAACCCCTGAAGCTACTCGGAAGGGAGTTATAAGTTTGACGTGTCTGTGTGTCTGTCTGTGGCACTATCAGCCTAAACGGATGAACCGATTTTGAAAAAAAAAAAAAAAAATGCTTGAAAGGTGTTCTTATCTAGATCGCGTCTTTGGATGACATTAACTGGCAAAGATATTAATTAAAAACCTTTAAAATATTTTTCGCAATTTTTGAAGTGAAAACATGCGAGAAAATTTAAAGCCTGATGTCTGATAAGATATGCTTGGAACTTCCATGCGATATAGAACTCGAATTATAACATTTTTTAGCAAATACGACTACGGCTTAAATTTACAGGATTGGAAACCGATGTCATTGTTGGCCAACGAGGAAAAGAAGCTCAATGATTTAAAATGTTTAACTGCTTCCAGTTTCTATTTGTTAACAATTAGAATTCTTGTAATTGGTTTCAGAAAAGAGTTTTCAATTTTCTTTCTTTATTCTGCTTTTGCGACTAGCAAATTTTACTAGTAAGGTTTATCTTTCCTTTTCCGTATTTACCATATGCTATCGAAAATAATTAAATATATTTGATTTAAAATGCTTTATGGCCAGAGTAGTTCGTTTTAATATGAGATCGGCAATCAGGGTCAGGGGTTCTTTTAATTTTTAATTCAATCTTAGTTCTTGTTAGAAAAACTCCCGTTGGTCACAACGACTGTTTAAGTCTCTATTTCTAGCTAAGTTGGAAGACTTTCTTTAAAATATCGCCCGAAATGAAGACCTTTTTTTCGCTAACAGGAAAGGACAAAATATGATTGGTGCGTTAAATAACGTACTCTTTTAAATGCTACTTATTTAAATGCGTACAAAACATTTTTTTTAACGAATTTCTTTAAAAAAGTTCTATTTTTTACAAGTTCATTTGCTTGTCAAACGTGTACCATTTTATTGACCTCAGTGAAATATTGTAACATCGCAAGTTACATACTGAAACATTTCATCAAATTATAATTTTCAATTTCAGTAAATTTTAATTTTGAAAACTTTCAATAGTTTATAAAAATTTAGATATGACTTACTCTTTCAGCTACAACCTATGAACCGTTTAATAGAGCCTGTCACGATTTTGCATGATAAATGTTCATCAAACAATCATTAATAGTAATTTTGGGGCATTTTCCTTGTTTGAGCTTTTATCGAATTAAATGTGACAGTTTGCTGTTTTACTTTTTCTTATTATCTTCCTATTTACTTTGTAATTGCTGATGCCAATGGGCTTAGCATACTTTGTTCTTTTTTTACACTACTAGATGCAAAATGATGTGAGTACTTTAGTATTTTGTGACATACATACAGAAATAATTATCAAAAAATGCTATTCTGGGGACAAGTACGATGTTGTCAAATACATTAACCTTTTAACTGTCATGCCCGAGATAGTCTCGGGCACAGCTGGTTTTTGAAAATGTCACGCCCGAGTATTACTCGGGTTTTTTTTTTTTTTTTGAGTGCATCGTATTGTTATACCCGAATATATATCGATAGACGTTTATTTCGGCTTCATCTCTTTGTCAAACCCGACTGTTTCTCGGGTTTGTGCTTGGAAAAGTGTTAAAAATCAAAATAACTTGACAGTGAAAGGGTTAAGATAAAACGAACACAAAGCTTTTATTTTTTAACAACATAAACTATCTCAAAAAATGGTGCCACAAAATGGCCAGAACACAGATTGATTTTTTCATAAAACGAGTATGTATAACAGTGGATGTACATATAAGACTTCCATGAAGCCAAGTCCTATGGTTCAGCCACTAAAAATTATTTTATAAAGGCCTGTTTTTCGTGTCATGAAAAAAATGATCAAATCATCAAGTTTGTGCTTTTATTGCTCGCGACCTAAGAGGATTATTAGGCTCAAACTTGGTGATTCTGATCAGTGCTTAGGGTAGAATAGCCTGTGTAACAAAAGCTCATTGCGCTGTAAATTTTTTACAATTTGCTGCCAAATTTGGTTAACAATCGTTTTTTGGCAAATTTTGACCACACGTCATCAGCTTGTATCTGCTGAGAGAATTACTTTATGAAGCTAATTCTTTCCTCGTTTGTAGCCTGTTAGTATGTCCAAAAGGTGTGCAAGTGGCATCTTGATAGCTCAAATACTTGCTGAATTATTCGAGTTGAAATTCCAGTCAAAAATGCTTTTCCTCAATTTTGTCTTAATTTCAAACGGCAATATCTGAAAAGGGACATCTTGAATTTGTTTTTCTCTATATTATTAGAAAGAGCGCACTTTTCTTAAGTAAAAAATGTTTGTTTTATTTTTGAGACAAACCAATTTTGAAAGGATATTGCAGATCAAAAACATGTACTTATTCCATGTGAAATCAAACAAAAAATGACATAGACCTTAAAAGTTCATGTCAATTAGTTCTATAAAAACTGACAGGAGCTATTGTATTAATGTTTTGATAAAAAACATCCTTTTTAAATAATTTTGAAAGTTAGTTTTTGTGTGTGTGCCCCGTAAAAACTCAAGGAATGGCGAAAAATAACGTTTTGTTTTTTACAAAAAAAAAAAAAAAATCTATTTCTCGCTGCCAATAGAGCTTGAGTGTTTTTCTAGATGCTATTTTAAAGGTCTTGAAACAGAATTTCAGATGATATGTCCCTTGGCAAGGTTGAGAGTCGACAATATTTCAAGGTCATAGAAAGCATTGTTTGTTTTTTCCAAAAAATAATAAATAAATAAATAGATAAAAAAAAATAAATAAATAAAACAGTTAATATGGTGCATGTGTGATAAAAAAAAAATTCATAATGAGACTGCAGAGACATTATTCTAAAAATACATAGCGAAAGTTTTGATATAGCTGAATTTTGCAATTATTTCTGCCATGTAATTGATATAACAACGGTAATTGAAAATATAATAAGTAATAATGGAAATCCCATTCTTTATATTGCCGAGGATGTGACTAGATAGTCAGCCTACGATTGCAACAGGCCCATAATGAAAAAATGATGAAAAATGGGACAGTACTTTTTATGACCTAGAAATATTAAGGACCCACAACCTTGTCAAGTGACATATCATTCGAAATTCTGTTTTAAGAACTTTTAAATAACACCTAGGAAAATACTCAAGCTCTATTAATAGCGAGAAAAAATTATTATTTTTGTAAAACACGAAACTTTAACTTACGCCATTTCTTGAGGTTTACGGATGTGCACATAAAAAGTATAGTTCAAAAATATCTAAAATATTTTTTTTAAATCAAAATATAAGTACAATAGATCCTGTAAATTTTAAAAGAACAAATTGATATAAACTTTTTTGGTCTATGTCTTCTTTTTTTTTTTTTTATTTCACGTGGAATGACGTACACGTTTTGGATCTGCAATATCCCTTAAAAACTGGTTTGTCTCGAAAATGAAACCAACTTTTTTTACTTAAGAAAAGTGAGCTCTTTCCAATAATGTAAAGAAAATTGAAATTCAAGATGACCCTTTTGAGATATTGCCGTTTGAAATTGTGACCAAATTGAGGAAAAGCATTTTTGACTGGAATTTCAACTCGAATAATTCAGCAAGTATTTAAGCTATCAAGATGCCACTTGCATACCTTTCGGACATACTAGCAGGCTACAAACGAGGAAAGAATTAGCTTCAGAGAGTCATTCTCTCAGCAGATATAATCTGATAACGTGTGGTCAAAATTTGCCAAAATACGATTTTTTTACCAACTTGGGCAGCAAATTGTAAAAAATACAGTGCACTGAGCTTTTGTTACACAAGTAGGCTATTCTACACTAAGCAGTTATCAGAATCACTAAGTTTGAGCCTAATAATCATCTTAGGTAGCGAGCAATAAAAGCACCAACTTGACAATTTGGTCATTTTTTTCACGACACGAAAAAGAGGCCTTTACAAAATAATTTATATCGGCTGAACCATAGGGCTTATGGAGCTATAATTGTATGGCTTCATGCAATTCTTATATGTATATCCAAAAAAATTTTCAACAAAATCGGAGGGGGTCGAGTGGGGCGCCTCGGACACTTGACATGGAATGACCCTATATGAAAAAAAAAAGCGTTGACTATAAAAAAATATAAAAAAAAGCGCCGATAATAAATTTGTTTCTTCTGCTGCCATATATGCATTCGTCTCACAATGATTACATTTCGAGTCAGTTTGGACTTAATTAATTAGTGAATTTAGTATTTATTTGTACCTATCCTAAACTTTGTAGATTTTGTTCAACTCGTTAATTCATGCAAACAAAAAAGGCTTAGTTTAAGAAATATTTCATACATACATGAATTATTAGATTACAGTTTATTCTCCCGCCTTTCCAATATTGTTCTGGTTGAATGCATACTCAAAACAGTCTGTGAATATTTCTCTGCAAAAAGCAAATGAGATTTTTTTTTTCCTTCTTCTTTCGCCAAAGTGTGGCTATTTTGTGGTTGAACTTTTATTGTGCAAAAAACAGGGGGGGGGCTACACTAATTTTTCTTACTTTTAATACTATCATGCTATTGTTGAGCAGTTCGTAGGTTCTTCAATTTTGATCAAGGAGCACACTTAAAAAGCTTTTAAATCTGTCAGTGTTTAGTTTTCTCTAAATCATTCTCCCTAGTAAGCAATTAAAAAATGAGTTATGAAACTCCTTCTTTTTTTTTTTTGCCATTTTAAAGTATCGTTAGGTGCTATGTATTATCCATCTGTTTGACAGAAACAAACCAAAACAAAAATACGTCTCTGACGTAATAGTGTTTTAATTTTCGCAAATAAGTTCAGATTTGTTTTTATTACTCTGGGTATAACCTTTCTGCTTTTCAAGTTTCCATTGTTGTGTTTTTATTGGTTGCAGTTCTTTTGTTCTACTGAACTTAAGCTCTGCATAAATTCTGAAGGTATATCACGTAACATTTCTGTACTCTGTTTCTCCGCGTAAACAAAGTGGTTACCATGTATAGGCGCAAATGACTTAAATGGCGCTTTTTATTATTATAACTTTTTTTATATGCTTTGCCATTCAAACTGTTAGAAAAACATGATCCATATCGTCTTCAATTGGGCTGGCAGTGTTTAACGTTTTATTTCTCTAAAAATAAAAGTTTACTCGTCGACAATTCGCCCTTGCCCAGCTGTCAGTTACTATGTCGACTCAACGAGGGAATTTATATGTTGGTAAATTTTTGTGAGCTTCGAAATTTTTTTAACAAATTATGTTTAGAAAACTAGTTGATGATCTTCGCAAACAGCGTAAAGCAACTTTGGAGTTGAATTCCTTTTTTGCCGATTAGAAATTCTGCGATCAATAACATATTGAAAACACAAATTTTTTATTTGATTATGTACTCTTCGTGCTAATTCCAGATCTGAATGGCTGCAGCTACATGTTTAAAGCGCAACACTCAGAGCTCTCGAAAAGCAGATATAGCTGTCGGTCATTTACATTGGAAATTCACCGAACCAATTAACTTGATCAGATTCTAACTTAGTTGATGAATATCATCGTAATTATAACTTATTTAGGAGCATAAAAATTGCCTTTAACTATTAAAAAATATAAAATCTTTGGAACCAGGAAAGCCTTTAGGCACCAGACAAATTATTTTTTAGAGTGTATAGGAAAAGTAAGTGTAACGCGGCTTCTGACAGATTCTTGCTTCAGAAAATTAGTTGCCAATGCATTTTTTGATCTACCAACTGGATTTGTTGGACCCTGCCTATAACCACTTGGAAGATATATAATATACCTTTTAAACAGTGATAGAATTTTTCAGATTATGTGCAGTAGGGTGATTCACAGACCTACGGTAAAAAAAAAAAAAATTGTCCTAGAGGTCACGACTGTGCCTCATTTTTTTACCTTTATCCACCCTAATATATTGCCAAAATTTCAACCTCCTACTTAAATAAAAAGACGGTTTTCAAGCACAAATAGTTGTCCAGTTTTGTCAATTTCAGGCGTTTTTCGATTGAACGGCAAAAAAAATAAAGTTTTCTCAAAAAAAAAAAAAAAAAAGCTTCTCACTTTTCGAAAATGGCGTCCCCCTCCCCTCCTATTTTCATCAGATTTCGACAATTTCATAGCTATTATTTGAAGGAAAAAATTTCTCTGGTAAGAAAATGGTTTCTTTAGCTTGAAAAACTGAAACAGTGAAAAATTACAAAAAAGCGTAAAAATGAAGAATATTTGAGTATCTTTCATTAAGAGTAGAAAGCTGAAATTTTAGGAGAGTGATCTTATACATAAATGTAAAAAAAATAAAATAAATAGGGTGAGCCTTGGTCCGTAGCAAAAAGAAAAAAAATTTTTTTCAACCACACTAATATGCAGTGGTACTAGAGATTACTCTGCTCTCCACATTTCAACAAATATAGAAAGTTACCTTTCTCTCTCTCTCCCTATAATATTAGTACAGAATACTCTTCCAAATGACCATGATTTGTTTACTGTGCTATGACATCATGCCTCAGTGCTATTATTTTGCAGTTGGTGTACTATTGCGCTAAAAATCTCATACTACCTATATTTTATGGTGGCCTTACTCACGCTGTATCTAAAGATATAACCTCATCTTTGAACCTGTATAACTTGATAATCATCAGTATAGCTTCGTAGTGCAGTCAAATGAGACATTAAAATCGCAAATCACGATGTAGTTCTGAATTTTTAATATGTTGTTTAAGTCCTTTAGTGTAGTGTAGATCTAAGTTTCCACCTTTTTAAAACCTGTGCTCGCTGCGAAACTCGCGAAAAACTGCAAAATTTTCGGACATTTTTCAGTTATTCCCTTATAACTCCTAAACTATGCAACTTTTGACTATACATGTGAATACCCATTTTAAAGAACACTAAATTTGCAACGAATTTATGTCGATATTTGGTCCAAAATATGATCGAAACATAATTTTTTCACTTTTCGCAAAAAACCTCCATTTTTCGAAGTACGATATCTCCTAAACTATTCGTCCTACGGAGCCTGACTTAAGCTTAAATCGTTGCAAATTTAGTGTTCTTTAAAATGGGTATTCACATGTATAGTCAAAAGTTGCATAGTTTAGGAGTTATAAGGGAAAAACTGAAAAATGTTCGAAAATTTTGCAGTTTTTCGCCAGTTTCGCAGCGAGCACAGGTTTTAGAAAGGTGCAAACTTAGATTTACACTACCCTAAAGGACCCAAACAACATATTAAAAATTCAGAACTACATTGCGATTTTAGCTCTTTTTTTTTGCACAGACAGACTATCGTTTCTTCCAGTTAACTGCAAAAATAAAAAAAACTTCCTTGCGGTATTACTCCGCTTTCATCTATTTTATTGCTAAAAATCACCGTAAACTGGAGTAACTTTGGCCTTTGCCGGTAACATTGACCAAACAAACTAAGAGAGATTGTCGATAATATTAGACATAACAAAGTAATTATCACTTATTATTTTCAAGATCCCAATAGGTGGCAGCCCAATGTTACCTGCAAAGAACAAAGCTGTCCCAGTTGACATTACTCTTCAAGATGACTTTTTTTTCTGTGCTATGACATAATTTCTCAGCATTATCATTTTAGAGTTAGTCAACTGTTGTACTAAAGGCCTCATATCCTCTATATTCCATAGTGGTCACACTAGCGTTACATCGAAAGAAATCACTTTCTCCCAGTTTACTACGGGGAAAAAAAAAAAAACTTCCGAACATTTGGGAGGAATGCTTGGATAGTATGTGTCAGTACTTTATCAACTAAACTTCTAACTGTGTGCGTTTTCTCACAAAATGTCAAATACTAAAGAAAGAAATATTTTATTGGGCGTAGACGAGAAATGAAATATTTAAGTTGCGCTTCAGCAGTTCAGAATATTTAAGCCTTGACATTCTTATTGCTGAGTATTGTGTTTTGCCTGACCGAAATCTCAGGTAAATTTATCTCCTTTCTTCTTTAAGGTTTTCTAACGGAAGACTGCCTTCCACACACACTGAGGCCTTGCTTTTACAGCCATTCTTTTGCAGTTGTCACCTTTGGATATTTTTCTAAATAAAGGGTGTACGAGAAAGGCCTTTACCGTTTTAAGCATTTACAACAAACATAACAACAGGTGAAATATAATTCGGTTGCAAAAAAAGAAAAAGAAAGTGTTTTTAATTTTAATCACCTGAAGTAGAGGGCGGGGGCGCTAGTTGCTAGCAACTGAGCTGAGAAACGAAAATGGCGACTGCCACAGGATTGCTTTGGCTAATCGTAGCGCAGCATGCATTATGATTAGCCAAAGCAAAATCACCGATAACCTTACAAATTTCTGCTGCTACCATAGAGATCCACCCATTGTCGTACTTGGTGGATCTATATAATCGAAAATTTTCTTGCATGCTTATCGGTGATTTTCTATCGGCTAACCACAACAAATAGTGAATTTTCTCCTATGCAGTCGCCATTTTCGTTTCTTAACTCAGTTGGAATTTAGCTCACATTTTTATACAATCGCTATTTTTTTCCTCGTTCTGTATGAAACATTTTTCCTATGCCTTACAATTCATGTTTTAAAAGTTTTTCTTTCACTGTGATTATTACTTTGTGCTTAGATAGCTCATTTACAATTCTTTTCTGCAGGCGTGCCAACTTCAGGCGAAGAAACAACGCAAAATCCGACAGATTTCATGAAGAGTTTAGCTACTTGGGATCGTTGCCATTCAATGGAAGAAATTCTGGAAAAACGACGACGCTCTGTTTGGACTTTGGAGGTGTTTGAAAACTACAGTGCTGGTGACGCGAATCATACTGCAGAGTCCTGAAATTTTCACGTAATGGACATTCTCCATTTTGAACTGAAGTCTGTTCGGTGCTGTTGCATTTCTTCTGAAGTGATATGCAAATTTCGAGGTCTTCTCTTAACTTTTTAGGCAGTTAATTATTCATCCAGAAATATATATATATTTCTCAACTTATTTTGTTGAGAAGCCAAGACCCAAGTTCAACTCAAAGGTCATATTTTAGACCGTTCCAAGGTTACAATTTATACAGCGCTAATTTCCAACTGCTTAATTGGAAGATGAACTTGTAGCTGAATATATTTTTCAAAACAGACCTCTTTATTATTTTTTCCAAAAAATATTAGCACTCGTTTTACAATGAATCAGTTCGTCTTTCTGTAAATTAACGTACATTATATATTTACAAACTATGATGTTACTCGGTAGCTAGTTTTTAAAACATTAAAATGTTATTTTACTCTTGAAATGTTGCCAAATATTTAAAATTGAATCATGCCAGAAGTTTCGTTTGATCAGAGTTCGTCTTTTCGCCCAGAAGTTACTGTATTTATGATGCTTGTTTGTTTTTTTTTATAATTATTTAATTTTTTTGAACGTGGAAGTTATATAATTTGTACTTATATAGTAATAAAGTATAGTTGGAATTTTCCGCAGGTCTTCACCAGTGCTAGAAGTTCGGGTAAAGCATCGGTGACTCGTCCCCTCTCTTTTCAAAAAATTACTCATGCCCTCCCCCTGCTTTCATTTTGACTAAAATCTATCCCTACACTTCTCAGTTCTATTAAAATCGATCGCCACATTTAAAGTCATTGAAATAGTGCATCCTGCTATGTTTAAAATCAAGAGAAAAAAAAGCACACATTAATGATTTCAACCCTTTGAATGGCGTTTAACCAAACGCTTTTAAGAAAAAAAAATAATAATAATAATAACTAGTAAAAATTTTTAGAGTTTTCTTCAAATTTACATGAAAGTACGAGAAATGTAATATGACTCGTTGTTTATCTTTTGTTTTTTGAAAAGTTAGAGTTAAAATATACTATTGCTTTCAAAATTGAAATAAACATTTATGTAGTTATGTAACGTTTATTTTTCACTTCATCTAGTATTAACAATAGTAAGACCCTGTCCAATGTTGGCATTAAGAAGTGTAAACCGTGTCTTTGAGACATAGTTCATCTCATTGATGAGTTAATGTTAAAATAAATGTTTAAAAAAAAACTTTTTTTTCTTCCTTTGAATTATTAAAAATTTCATTTGAGGTGGCGGTCACCAAGGGCATCCCTCCAACTTTTTGGTTCCCACTTCTACCACTGGAATTTACCCAAAAAATACTGATTTATATTGTAATTATTACTACTTCGCACACCGTATAATTGCATAAAATTATTGTTCAAGTTCATTTCTTGTGTTTCATATCTGTTTACTTTTTTGTTTGTTACAATATCTACTTAATATTTTGTACTAAAATGCTCCAAACCAGTGGTTTGAAAACTTTGTCAATTTACATAACAATTGTAAGGTTTGTTCGGGATACTCAAGCGTAGTAAGGTACATCTTAAAGCAATACTTTAAGTAGATCAGTGTGTTATCGACACTTAATGTAAAGAATTTTTTTTGTACAGAAATGATGGATTTTTATTGGAAAAAGTATGAAATTCGCGTTAACTCAACTCTTCACTGCACCTACCCATGAATTATGTATGAAGTGAGATGTGTGTGTTTCCTTTTTTTTTTTTTTTTCCCTCTTAACACGAACTATCGAAGCGCAGCTTTATTAATGCTACCTGCAACTTCAATTCTTATTCATATCTGTTATAATGGTTATTTTTAGTTAATGAACACTAGTCAAGTAGAGTGCATTTTTTTCATTTTATATTATTTTATGGTTTTTATCTTTCTACTTTCTTTTTTTTTTTTTTTATTTGTGGAACTCACAGAGATGTACAACTAAAGCCCTGGAGTCCCTGAAACCGTTTGAAGACCATGAATCCAAACGATCAAATGTTCACAAAGATCTTATTTTTAACCATAAAAGAGCCATTTCCTTTAAATTACAAACAATAATATTTTAAATATTTCTTAAACTAAAATATTCATTAATTGTTACTTCTGATTTTTTTTTCTTCTCACTTATTTGTGCATCTTTTCATGTCTTAAACTTCCTTTTTTACATGATTTTTACTTGGAGAATAAACTACTTATGACTATATGATGGTTTCACATTGCTGTTTTCGAAACATATTTAAGAGAATAAAACTTGTTATACAAAAGTGATGCTTCAATCGATTTTTTCTTTCACACTTTCAATGAAAATATAATATCAAATTTTAGCTTCAAAACATTTTCTAGAAATGAATGTAAGATATATATTTTAATCCAATTCATTAAAAAATAGATAACAAACCGAAAAATCACTAATCTGACGAAAAGCGAAAAATCTGGGTTCCACTGAATACACACACTTATATATACTATAATATAATATATATATATATATATATATATATATATATATATATATATATACACTGCGATGCAAAAGTTTAGACAAAATGCAAATATGTGAATAAAAAGAAAACTACTCAACGAAATTCTTTCCAATTTCTACTGCAGGTAGACAATATGGTCCCAAATATGTGTATGGAGTTCTTAAAACTATAACTGGAATCAAATTTTAGATATTACAAAAGACATTTTTTTACATTGTTGCAAAAGTTTAGACAATAGTCAGAATTTATGCAAATATCCCTTGAAATGTGATTGGTGGAAGAAATGCGGGACTGTATTATTCATTTATAAAGTGCAGAGATTGCTGAATAAATAATCAAAATCTCAAAAGCTCTTTAATTCTCGTGTAAAGAAGATGAGAAAGTTTGAAAGCCGAAATTTGAAAATGAACCTACTTTATAAATTTTTTGTCTTTTAAATCGGCTCTAGTATGGTAGTACATTTTTTTTTACTTTGTGGAGAACAAATTCAGACATGCGTATCGATCAAAAAGTCCAAGAAAAATTATATTTCTTAAGGATAAAGGAATTGAAAAAAAACGGCTCAGGCTGACGATTCGCCCCTTAATCCTACAAAACTTCAACTTGGGTCAAAAACAGCACGTGACAGCATAAGTAGATGAACAATTGAATAGGAATGCATAAAAAAAACAAAGAATTGTGCCTGAGCCTTTTCGGACAGTGTCCCAAATAAGCTAGATTTTAATGTGAAAAGCAGCATATGTATCACCGTGACTAAAAAATGAATGGTACTTTCTTTGATAAAAATTATTATAATTGGGATGGCCTAGATGGATTATAATTCTTTTCGCGGGACTTGAGAAATATCCAATGATCATATGCTGTGCTGCTTTTACCAATGAAATCTGGCTTATTTGGGACACTCTGTCCGAAAAGGCTCAAGCAAAATTCTTTGTTTCTTTTATGCATTCCGATTCAGTTGTTCGTCTACTTATGCTGTCACGCGCTGTTTTTGACCCAAGTTAAAGTTTTGTAGGAAAAAGGGGCATACCGTCAGTTCGAGCCGTTTTTTCAATTCCTTCATCTTTAAGAAATATATTTTTTCTTGGTCTTTTGATCGATACGCATGTCTGAATTTGCTCTCCACAAAGTAAAAAACAACGTACTACCATACTAGAGTCGATTTAAAAGATAAACAATTAATAAAGTAGGTTCATTTTCAAATTTCGGCTTCCAAACTTTCTCATCTTCTTTACACGAGAACTACAGAGGTTTGAAATTTTGATTATTTAATCAGCAATCTCTGCACTTTATAAATGAATTATAAAGTCCCGCATTTCCTCCACCAATCCCATTTCAAGGGATAGTTGCATAAAATCTGACTATTGTCTAAACTTTTGCAACAATGTAAAAAAATGTCTTTTGTAATATCCAAAATTTGATTCCAGTTATAGTTATAAGAACTCTTGAGACGTATTTGGGACCATATTGTGTACCTGTAGTAGAAATTTGAAAGCATTTCGTTGAATAGTTTTCTTTTTATTCACATATTTGCCGTTTGTCTAAACTTTTGAATCGCAGTGTATATATATATATATATATATATATATATATTATATTATATTATAAACAAAAAGAATTAAAAGGCGAACCAAGGACTGGCACGTCATCAGGGGGAAGACCAGATCCCTGGTTCTCAAGGTCCTTTCTATCTGCCATGAGGGAAGATCCCAAAAACATGTCACCTTCCCCAAAAGCCTTGAATAAAATGTAGCAAGAACGAGTAAATAACATTGGAACAAAGATGAAACAAAGTCAATAATCAAAAACCAAAAAATAAGCATGCATGTACTCACTTTGAT
>JAXGGA010010317.1:0-47486 GCA_038373865.1 Uloborus plumipes | reverse complement strand
CTCAAAATTTTTTTTTAGTTTTCTTTCCAGATCCTTTACTAAGATTTTCAAGCATATAATATGTCAAATAAACCATAAGCATAGGTTTTGCGACCTGGTTTATGACACCTATTCTAAGGTACGCACTTTCCCTACCTAGCGGGGTAAGTGCGTCCACCTTAAATTATGTGAAGATGAGCAGGAAAAAACTTCTGGCACATATTAATAATGTTAGGTAGTTGCCTTGGGATATTTCCTAATACTAGATATCAACACTTGCTTGCATGGATGAAACGCAATCAGTGATATCCCACGTGTCTTGCGAACAACTGTGATTTGAAGATTGAGAGAGTTGTGTCTGTGATTCTTCCTATTGTCCTTTTAATAAGACCAAGTGAGCAAATGTACGTTGTTTTTATTTAGTAATAATCACTTACAGTCTACATAGTTTATTTTGGTTTAATACATTAATCAGTCTGTGTTTAAGCCAGGGTTCGCACTTACCCCTTCTTAAATGTAAGATGAGATATGTGCGTCCAATAGCGTTGTTGTAAGTGCGTACCCTGTGATTTTCTTTAATTCTATTTGTATGGTAGATCGTTAAGTGACCTGGGTGAACAATTCGTTTTTTCTTTTTTTTTTCTTTTTTGAATAAATACGGTTTTAAAATATTTTTCTTATTAGAATCAGCAGCAGTAAGAAAAAACACAAAATAAAGAGCAAAAAAAAAAAAAAAAAAAAAGAATTGATCATGATATGATACTTGTACTTTTTTTTTCTTGTCCATTGAAATAGTTTTTCACAAGGTGTTCTTAATTTTCTTAAATATAATTTATTCATTACTCCACCTTCGTTTTTTGAATCAGTTGGTTCCTTATTAAGTATTTCACTTAATTTCATTGCTTCATTTGTCATTCTGGTTTAAATTAGGTATAGCTTATGATTGCTATTTTAAACGAAAAATTTACTAACTGATATCTAAAAGCCAATATATTTCAGATGTTATGAATAAAATTGAAATCTTATGCCGCATTCAATGTAAATATAAATACTTGATGGAAATGACGTCGGATTTATAATTTGCTTATAAAAGAGTTATAAGCAAATTAAAAGTGAATTACGATAGTCGGATTTTCCACGTAATGGTACACACTTACCTCCTCATAATGGTACGCACTTCTTCCGCATAATAGTACGCATAAGCCTCATGATAGTGGTACGCACTTGCCCCATCATAATGGTACGCACTTACCCCCACCTTACTTTAAAGAAAGGGAAAGTGCGTACCTTCATAAAAAGAAATTTTAGTTAGAGTATTTGATCAAAATACTCCATGTATATTATTAGTAGCTATTACTCAAAAGAAACAACTTGCATTTCTTGACTTCAATTGCTTGGTATGACTACAAGAGAAACTGAAACAAAATCTTCTCAATCTTTAATTTAGAGTTTTTTTGAAGACATTTAAGTTGTCTCTGATTGTGTTTCGTCTATTGAATCCAGGCCTGAGTTCTACCTATTGAAATTATCATTAGACAGTTATCTAACATAGCCGATGTGTTGCAGAAGCCATTTCAGGACAGTGTTCGTATAAATCCCAGTGGACGCACTTACCCCGTGGACGCACTTACCAGAACTCACCCTAAATCTATTTCTCGTTCTGAAGGCTTATCTCCATTACAGACGCGACTGTCGTCGCATTGCAAATTTGAAATTCAAATCCGTGGTTCTTTTTAGAAAGTCCACATGAATTATGATTGTTTTTTACTTATTTCAATGCTAAAAGGAAATAGGTGAGCCTTAAATTGAAAATTCATTACTTTAATCGTAATCATTGCTGGAAAATACTCATATTTAAAAATCTTAAATTTCATCAATTTGAATGCTAAAAGGCATATCTCGATTGCAATATAAATAGGCTAGATTCCTATAAAAGGGTCATTTTTTGACAAAAAATTTAAATTTGAGCTTTTTAGATTTTTTAAAATTTCAAGACCCCGCCTATGAGAATTCTAGGGCATCAAGGAACCTCTGTGTCAAGTTTGATGAAAATCTGACGCAAACTGTGGATTTGTATAGAGAACAAGTATATATATATACATACACTCATTTTTATAGATATAGATTGATAGTAAAAAACATTGAAGTACAGCGCTTTGAAATAGCGAGATTGGTCCATTTTCCACTCAAATAATTATTTTGCTTTACACATTATTTATACATTTTTTTAATCATCGTTTTCACTAAAAAACTTGAAACTTCAAGGTAATCCCGGCAGACCTAAATATTTTTCAATTTAAAAATACATTTTTTGGTAACTATGTAAATATAGTGACAACTTTTTATTGAGACATTCAAGAGCTCTCCTACCAGGGACGGCATTTCACCATTTTATTTGAGGGGGCGAGATTTTTAAAGATAAAATACCTCAGTATGAAATAAAATATCTATTGGTTGGCATAAAGAGGTCTTAAAAATAATTTTATATTAAGAAAAATTAGAATAATTAAAACACTTTAAGTTTTTATGTCCAAAGATTTAATTTTCTTGTAACGAGCTATAACACTGCTATAGCTCGTTACAAGAAAAGCTATAAGCTATTGTCAGCATGGTAGAAATTAGTTTTTAACTTTTGGTTTTAATCTACAATGCTTGGAGACAAGAACAAGAGAAAATTTTGCTTTTCATCAATATCCAGTCAAACAGTAAAATCCTTTCTTGTTCTGTTGTGCTTATGTAAGAGTTAGAAAACACATGTTTCCGATTCCTTTCTCTTTGAAATAATCTAGAGGAAAAAGTTTCGAGTTCCATCAGCTTTTTTTAAAAATTGACAAAGTTTTTAAATTTATTTTGCGCGCATCAAGAGAATGAGTTTCAATCTTTTTGCATTTAAATTATAGAGTTTGATGGAATAAAAACCTATATCGCGTTCACAGTTCACACACCCATCATTGATTTGTGGAAAATATAAATTGAATGTCCCTGTTTTTTATTATTCTGCGGGAAATATTTGGGAGTGTAACCGTCCCTCTTGCCCCCCTTATTTGTCGCCCCTGTCCCCTACCCAGTGGTTGGAAAAACTACATATTTTTTGTAGCGAACTACAACTACAACTACTTTCCTATAAATGTAGTTAACTACAGCTACAACTACTTTTTTTTAAATGTAGCGAGCTACACTACTTTTGAAATGTAGTTGCTACTTCGCTACTTTTTAAAAAATAAATAAATAAAAAGAATACATCGTTTGAGGATCGACCGAAAAAATTCGAAAAGTGGTTTGGATTAAAAAATTACCTCATTCGAATATGGAATAGAAATAGGAATTGTCTTTGAATTTATTTGTTACTTTTCCTTTTTTTTTTTTTTTGCTAAAATTTGTCCTTTTTAGATTTTTTTTACAATTTTTACGAATATCCGCCACAAGAACAACCTTGTTTTCTTTCTTCGTTCTCTTTTTTTTTTCATTTATTTTTTTTAATTTAATTTAAAGTAGTTTCTAGAAATCGCTACAAACTACTACTTTTTTGTATCGCGCTACTCGCTACTCTACTTTTTTTAAAAAGTAGTGCGCTACACTACAAACTACTAAAAAATGTAGCTACTACAGTAGTTTCGCTACTTGTAGCGCGCTACTTCCGACCACTGCCCCTACCTAAAAACACAATTGCAAATTATCTTTAAAAACGTTAAAAAGTGACCGGATTTGAGAGATTGCTGATCAAATTATTAGAGAAGAGGCGGGTAAGGAGCACTGCTACGGAAATTTACAATCTTTAGTTTTCTTTTGTGACATTGGAGAGCGGAGGGAATCAAGTCCTCTCACCTGGAAATTTTTCCAGAACTAAAGATCTAAAAGTGAGATTTTAGAAACTCTTTGGCCCCGTCAGGAGAGTCATGATCCCCTTTTGATCCCGTGTTTTGAGTCACACTTAAACTTGTTGCCCACTGAAATGTCCACCCAGAACACAGGCTTCGAATTTCCACTTAAAAATCCGACATTAGAGAGAATGCATTTTTTCATTTCACCACTAATGAAGATATTAAAACTTGCTGGACACTTCTATTTCGGCTGCTTTTCCCTGTAGCTTTGGAGCTTAAAACTCAATTTTTTAAACGAACGCCAATCAAATTATGCTTTTTCTTTTACTTCTTGATTTTAGGAGGGGCCCTGGCCCCTGCCCCTCCCTTTATAAACGCCCTTGACTACTATGCAAATTAGTAACACATTTTTCTCCTTATTTACCCAATACGATCTGCCTATAGAGGTTATTAAGTCATCTTTTATTTCTTTCTTGGTAATTTCAGTTGTTATTTCACCTTTTGAGATTCAAAATTTCTATGTAATACTTTTAGTACTTTTAAAGTCTCACCGAGTTTTAATGTGTGCCTGGGTACCGATGCGAATAACATAATAAAAAGCAACTATTTCTATCAGAGATATCAACATGGCAATTATTACATAACTGGAATATATTTGATCAAGATAAATAAAATATTTGAGTTTCCTTTTTCGTTCCATGTCATAGCGTCAAAATTATATTCTCCAATTTAAGTTAAATCCCCCCCAAATTTTTTTCAATAGTAGACATATTGCTCTCCAATAACAATATTGATCATTCTTAGGTCAAAGCTTAATTTTTTTGTCGAATAATGTTTGGTTAAGATGTGCCACGATTTTCAGTGATCTACAAGATGACTAGTGGAGGAATTACAGGCTTGCGGGCCCGTCGCAATTCCTTTTTGAGGGAATCTTTGTCTATCACAGGACAATGTAAAACATTTATCTAATGCATTTTTTTTTCCTTTGGGGCCACTACGATCATGGGTGCTCCAAGCACTTGCGACATTTATGACATGGCAAATCCGCCATTGAAGATGACTCGGAGTGTAAGTTCCAAAATTGTAAGCAGTTTTCCCTTTTCAATATTGAATTAGAGTTTACTATGAACTTAAAAGGAGGGACAAGCGGATACGTAGGCTCTCCTTTGTAAAAGATTAGCGATCAATGATTAAAAAAAAAAAAGACAGTGAAAAACTAAAAAAAGTAAACATCTTAAATAGGTGCTGATTACTTGCTAATAATGAACTTAATAAAGTATCTTTTCAATTACTTTTAATGAACGTAATAAAAATTAAGTTTCGCTTTCAAAATTCATTTCCTAGGGAAATTGCGAGAAAACTGTTGTGTACGAGCTTATTTATCCATCTTTAAACGCTAACAGTAAAACAATTAGTCAGTTTTATATATGATACAAGTAAGTTAGCAATTTATATTAAAGTCGCTTAATAAAATTTAGAAAAAAATGCTTTACAAGTCCCTGATCAATGTTATTAGCTTTGTGAAATAAATACAAATCGATCAATAACAAAAACTATAACCAGGCTGAGAACCGGCCATCACAGAGGCATGAAGATTGACGGAGATGATAGAAGGGTGTACAGAAACTGTTGTAATTGCCCAGACCCAGATACACAGCTTACACCTTGTCATATCTTTGAGTGGCCAGCAATAAGCGCGAACCTGAGAGAAATTGGTGTATTGCCATCACTTGTAAACCTTTATGACGATAACATCCAACAAATCGCAAAAACATTGTTATTATTCAAGGAAAAATAAAATTAATTATTTTTAAGAAATATATTTGTTGAAAATAATGCTCTGTATTGAATTTTAAAAATATTAGGTTTTTATTTAAATTCATTTTTAGATTATTTATTTTTAATAACTAGTTGATTAGTCCATGCTATTAATTATTCAGCTTAATGTATAAATTATGAAATATTTTAATAACTAATTATGCTTCTTGAAATTAATTAAAAATTAATTAATAACGAATGTCATTTTTAATTAATATAATTGGAGAGGCGCCTGTTTTCTCTGGATGCCCGCGCCGAATTTCATTCCCAGTCCGACCCTGCTGTACACTACCAGAAAGTGGGAAAACCTTTGGTTTTGTTTGCCTTTTTTTGTAATAAATGCCTGAATTTTAGCAAAATCTGCAAAATCAAGTTTTTGTGGTGACAACTTCAAAGAGCCCTGTACCTTGGCAATTTTCATTATGAACGTTCTAGTATTTTTTTTCAGAATGTCTAGAGTAACTAGTTTCCATAGATATCTAACACTTTTATTTTGCATGAGTGCGATTTTTTGTAAAAAATGATTAAATAACATTACTTTTTTAGTATTTTGACGTGGCGGACAAACTTTGAGGGCATGTATCTCAGAAAATAAGCGGAGCAGGTAACTTTCCTTTTGGGCTTTTTCATACCTCTATACCATCAATCTGTGTACCAAATTAAAAAAAAATCCGAGTCGGTCGTGCGACCCCCATTCGGTGATTTGGTATGGAATCGCTCTTGTTTGTGTTGTGGTGCGGAAAATTGGAAGGAGTGTTGCTTTTTATTATTTTCGCTTTGTATCTAAAGAAAAAACGTATTACTGTTTTTTTTTTTTTTTCAAAACTATTTACAGTAGTTGTCTATCTGTATTGGCGCCTAAGAAAATATGAGTGTTTGCAAGTGTTAAGTGAATGGTGGGTGTTAACAAATGTTAGAAAGCGCGCCATTTTTTTGAGTGCTAGATTAGTGATATTTTCGCTATTGTGTGTTGTAGCCTAAGAAAATATGAGTGTTTGCAAGGGTTAAGTGAATGAGGGGTGTTAACAACTGTTAGGAAGTGCGCCATTTTTTGAGTGCTTGATTAGCGGCATTTTCGCTGTTATGTGTTGTTGGAAGTGAAATCTTTGTGCTTTGGAAATAGGGAGATGAACTATTTAGTGTTGTGTCAGTATGTGTCGTAATTAGCAGTTGTCATCTGTTGTATCGGCACATCCTAAGCAATGCAAAGGTGAGTTCATATTTGGCTGTTTTGTTCAAAAATTGATAACATGAAAGATGAAATATTGAGGTTCATTTTTACTTTAATCTTGCAAATTGAACGAAACCCCGTACTTTATGCTACTTATTTATTTCCTTAGCAACATATGGAAAAATACTTTTCTGTAGTTTAATAATATTTTTATAGCGTTTTTATTTATAAAAGCGTTAATTTTATGTACTGAATAACTAAAATAAGCCACCTCTGGTACTTTTGAAAAATATGAAGCGTCATTTTATGGAAAATTTTATAAGCAATTTTGAAACATGATAGAAAATTAATTGATGGTTGTTTGCGACGTACTTAGGAGACGTTTTTACTATTCATATATCGAAATTTGAGGAACTTTTCAAATTGTTTTGACTTTACATTGACAAAATCCTTTAGTGCGACATATGTTTGAAAAGTTATTGATTTTGTTGTTGGCTAGTTTTTATTTACTATGCTACTATAGAAATAAGGAATCTTTGCTACTTTAAAAAACAAATAGTGTTATTTTTCTGCAAATGTATCTATACAGTAGTATTATTGCAGCGCTTATTCGCTGCATTTCATGCAGTTGTAGTACGTTGTTTTATTATGAACCATAGATGTTTTTGTTGGGTTGTTTTGTTGATTTTGAAGCGTATATTTGCAATAACTTTGCAGTATAGTATTGAGTGTGATTTTTTACTGTGCTGACTTTCGTATACATGTGAAAAATCACTGTTATCTAAAAAACGTTTGTATTCTTCATTTGTTGAAATTGAGGATTTTTGATATTTCCTTTTCGACTATAATAGTGTTTTACATTTTTTATGTCAATATGAATTTTTCTGTTGGTGCCAAAAGAGCATCGCTAAGAATGTTGTACGATGTTTTTTGTCGTACATCGAAGTCTTGGCGATGATTTTTTGGCGCCAACAGGAAAAAGTCGCCAAGAGGGGGGTAAGTCAGATTTGTTCCACAAAAACTGAAGACATCGGGAGGTGCGCACCCTAAACCTATCTCCCCTTTTTCAAATGGAAGCGTTCGTGGCTGCCAGGCGCACAATACGCAAACAGACAGTACTTAAATTATATCAAAAATTTCTTTTCTACAAACAGACCAAAAATTTTAGAGAGCCTAACAATTTTAGGCTCTGTTTGGTCAAGATCGAAGAAGAGACGAACAGTTCGAGATTCCCTCCCTTCATCGAAAATTTTCAAATGAACATCAATAAAACACATTTTTTGGCTCTTTCGGGTAGTTAAGCTATGAAAGGGGGCACCCAAATTCAAGTGCTATTGGCAAATTTCAGGTTATCCTTCATGACATTAGGAGAAAGATAAGGGTTCGGCAGCTAACCCAAGAAAATAAATGTTGAAGCTATCTTTTGGCGACAAAAAAGCGGAAGATTTCCTGCCGCTTGCCCAAAACAGGTTCTTTACAAGCACATTTCATTGTATACCCACCGCGCCCTTACCGCCCAAAATATGTCCACCCCCTCAACATCTTCTGACTGCCCACCGGGGGGCCTTATCGCCCCCATTGAGAGCCACTGGTCTAGAACTTAGATTCAGGGTTGGCAAGGTTTTGGACAGAACGGTAAAAACCGCGGTTTAAACCATGGTTTAAACCGTCCTGTCCAAAACCCATGTGTCCAAAACTGTCCTAAACTACATTTTTAGTACAATTTTATATTTTGAACGAATATCAAAAGCACAAAATTATACTTGAAGTTAAGACTTAATTAAAAAATTTAAACATTTAAATATGTACATAAAAACGTGTATAAGATTTTCAGCTGATACTAATCTAGCTACTTAGAAGTTGCTATTCTTCATTAAAAAATGAATTAGTTCTTATAAGTTTATAATATTTTATTTTTAATACTAGCTAAACTTCTTTTAAATATAGATGCAAATGAGGGTGTTCAAAAGGTACAATAATCGACTTAAATGCAAAAAAATGTAAAAAATGGTAACTAGCATTTCAAAAAATCAAAACTTTTTCTTTTAAATATGGATTTATTGCGTCGAGACATTACTGTAGCAAGTTTTTTCTATTTGGAATGGATATTTTTGCTTGCATTATACTGAACTGAACTTCATCAACTTGATGGAATTTCCAAAATTGTTTTAAAAATTCTTTAGGTTATTGTACTTACAAATACAAGTAAATGACAAAAGTGATATTTTATAATCAGACACTAAATCCTTACTGATCCTTGGAAAATATTGATAAGTTTTTCTAAATATTTGCAAGCTAGGATGTTTTTTTTTCTTGACATACACATATGAAGGGCTCGGGTGTAAAAAATGGTAACTTGCATTTCAAAAAATCAAATTTTTTTTTTTTTTTTAAATATGGATTTATTGCTTCGAGACATTACTGTAGCAAGTTTTTTCTATTTAAAAAATGAAGTCAGTACATTGATTAATTGCTGTGTGTCTCAGGTATATTAATTACATTTTCACAAGTAATTTTTGTTTCTTTAATTTGAAACAATTAGTCTTTTTGAGTTTGTCAGATACCACTATTTACGCCATAGCCCTTCATATATATATTGTTAGAAACAAAATACACAGTATTAAAACAAAAATCAAAAATAGAAAAATGTTCTTGAGTAGTGAAAAACATTTTATCATCAGTTTATTATTCTTCAATCTAAGGTTAAAAAAATTATTTGAATATCACTGAAAACATTATTGTAAAGAAACCACAAAAGACTTCAGTTTTACACATTTTGAGTTACAAATGGAGCTGAAATTATCTGCTTCAAGAGTGTTTTTTTGACAGTACTACCAATTCCTATTTTATGAAATTGTTATGCAGTGGAGTAATGAGTAAATTTTTCATTTTTTTAACGTATATTAAAATTACTAATTTTTATTTAATATTGTCAAATTTTAATTAATTACAACTCATTAACACTAAGAAACTAAGATGTATGCATTATCAATATTACAGCTAATAGAAATTAGTCAGCTCAAAACCCTTTTGCCATGCTTTATACAGTTTAAGACACTTTTGGACAGTTTAAGACACTTTTGGGCAGTTTAAGACACTTTTGGACAGTAAAACCCACCTGTCCTGTCCAAAACCCCAACCCTGCTTAGATAATTTTTTGTGTTGAATATGTATCCGTTATATAATAAAATTATTTCTATATGTTATTATAAGCCTGTAATACAGAGTGGTACCTTCCTTACAGTGTTGCAAAACATTTGGTAACTTTGAGAGAAAGAAGGAAACAGAAATGGTCTCACTTACAGAGTTCATCTCGACCAACTTCAGCTTTTTCTGCACTTTCCTATGTGAAGTTAATTGCTTTTTCTTGTCCAGCAAGGACTAAAACCGAAAAAAAAAAAAAAAAAACAGAATTTATTACATATTCAAACACATTTTTCACAATCAACATTATCATTTTTACAGACATTTCAAAGGCCCTCATTTTTTTACAGTACAGTATAAAAAATAAAAGTTTCAAGGGGTGACGTGTAATTTTGTAGGTTCTTTAAACATTTGGGGACAAAACATTTCATAGATTTTGGCAGTATCTAGATTATTTCAAATTAACTTACTTCGTGTGTAGCAACATTTTGATAAGGCAACCAATGTCAATGTACCAGGGTTGGCAAGGTTTTGGACAGAACGGTAAAAACCACGGTTTAAACCGTCCTGTCCAAAACCCATGTGTCCAAAACTGTTCAAAACTACATTTTTAGCACAATTTTATATTTTGAACAAATATCAAAAGCACAAAATTATACTTGAAGTTAAGACTTAATTATTTAATGTAAACATTTAAATATGTACATAAAAACAGATATAAGATTTTCAGCCCCCCCCCCCCTTCTGTTTTTTTTTTTTTTTTTTGGAATGGATATTTTTGCTTGCATTATACTGAAATGAACTTCATCAACTTGATGGACCTTCCAAAATTGTTTTAAAAATTCTTTAGGTTATTGTACTTACAAAATACAAGTAAATGACAAAAGTGATATTTTATAATCAGACACTAAATCCTTTCTGATCCTTGGAAAATATTGATAAGTTTTTCTAAATATTTGCAAGCTAGGATGTTTTTTTTTTCTTGAGGAAGTATATACACATATGAAGGGCTCGGGTGTAAAAAATGGTAACTTGCATTTCAAAAAATCAAAATTTTTTTTTTAAATATGGATTTATTGCTTTGAGACATTACTGTAGCAAGTTTTTTCTATTTAAAAAATGAAGTCAGTACATTGATTAATTGCTGTGTGTCTTGGGTATATTTAATTACAATTTTACAAGTGAATTTTGTTTCTTTAATTTGAAACAATACGTCTTTTCGAGTTTGTCAGATACCACTATTTACGCCCAAGCCCTTCATATAATATATTGTTAGAAACAAAATACACAGTATTAAAAACAAAAACCAAAAATAGAAAAATTTTCTTGAACAGTGAAAAACATTTTATCATCAGTTTATTATTCTTCAATCTAAGGTAAAACAAATTATTTGAACATCACTGAAAACATTATTGTAAAGAAACCACGAAACACTTCAGTTTTACACATTTTGAGTTAAATGGAGCTGAAATTATCTGCTTCAAGAGTTTTTTTTTTTTTGACAGTACTACCAATTCCTATTTTATGAAATTTTTATGCAGTGGAGTTATGAGTAAATGGTTCATTTTTTTAACGTAAATTAAAATTACTAATATAATTAAATATTGTCAAATTTTAAATAATTACAACTAATTAACGCTAAGAAACTAAGATGTATGCATTATCAATATTACAGCTAATAGAAATTAATCAGCTTAAAACCCTTTTGCCATGCTTTAGACGGTTTAAGACACTTTTGGACAGTTTTAGACAGTTTTGGACAGTAAAACCCACCTGTCCTGTCCAAAACCAGTTTTGGACGTCCAAAACCCCAACCCTGCTTTGTACAAAGTAAAATGATAAAAGGAATACATACATAAAAAATGAAAATAATTTTAAACATATGACAACAAAATAGAAAAACCTGCAAAAGCTAGAAAAAATTGCTGGATATAAAAAATTTTACTAAAAAACAGTATAAAATAGACAAACTACAATTAAGAGCAAAATCAAAAAAAAAAAAAAAAAAAATATTTTATTGGTATTAATTAAATAATTAAAATATCTTAAAATAATTCTTGAGGGGACCAAAAAGAAACTAGAAAAAGATTAGAAAAAATATATTTCAAAATTTGGTTTTGCTATTCAGTTTTGGAAAAACAAATATGTTTTCGAATTCTAGTGAAGATATTTAGTTGAATTTTATGAGTTTACTATTTAATAAACTTTTCATCATTGGTTACCAATAATTTAATAATAAGAGTTAAACTATGTTTCCATCTCATCTCAGAACAACAATCAGACATTCAAGCCTCAGAACACAGTAGTAAGATAGCTAGGTCAGTCGAATATTGTGGGGTCAGGAGGGAAAAATTGCTCTTCCCCTCTGATTAATAGAAATGAATGCCTTTTACAAATAAATAGTTGTACAAACATATTGTTACAAATAGATAGTTGTTGATTTGGTTGTTTTTCAGCATAATTTGCATTCAATATGACCTTGTGACCACTCGCACACCCTAGAAAAATTCAAATTGTATAGCTGAATATGAGGGCATCCGTTTTCCCACAGGGGGGAGGAGCTACGGAGCGGTTTCGGTTTCGGCTTCCACTGCGCAGCCCTACTGCGCAAGATAGTTTGTGTGCACGACTTTAGTTGGGATCTCATTCTGTTTGCCAAACTGGCGATAAAGTTCCTTTTCTGGAAAAGGTAAGAACGGTGGAAAGAACCAATCAGGGTGGTTCAAGTTAGTTAAAGTTATGGCTGCATTTCCGTACATTGATGTAAAATGTTTTGAGAGTTTTTGGTGCTGGTTTGAACTCGTTTAACCGTAACCATCTGTTTGTTTACGTCTAATAATTTTCTGTCATGGAGATAGAAGAAGGAGAGAAATCTCCTACGTGTGGCAACACCTAAAAACGGCGATAAAATTTCACTTTTCCGCCAGGATCGCTGCAATCTTTACTGTAGACGTTGTTATGGGCAACGAGACGGCGGGGTGCCAAGCTACTGCGTAAACAAATTCAGCTCATGTGTTTGTTTCTTCCGAATTTTTGTTCTCAAGTGAGTTAAAAAATGCAGCTTTGGCTTCTGAACAGAAAAAATACCCTCCTGAAAACAGGTGTTCAACTGAAGATGTAAAATAAAAAATGCTGGTGCGAGAACTTTCAGTGTTAGCTATCCGGTTGGAAAGCATTGACAATTTCGACGGTACATAGCGACTATATCATTTGTAATTAGAAGCTTAAAAAACAGTCATGAATGCAAAATTATGTTTCTAATTGATTAAGAAGTAGCTGTTTTGTCACCTACAAATTTAAAGTGATAAAAATCTAAGTCCATTTCTGTGAAATGAAACTTTTTCAGCGGGGAAAGTGTGGCTTTCCGATGGATTTCAAATCATTGTGACACGTCGGAAATGAGCAGGCAGATCACCTTATCAACTTGTCAAACCTGAATCTCTTTTCACTCAACCACATTCTGCCTCTGTGTAACATTTAACGAGTTGTTCATAGCAAGCTAAAAATTTACAGAATTTCTTCACATAACAATGCAGCTATGCATAGATGCATGCTTGATGTCTTTTTCCATATGTTAAAAATGCGCTTTTAGAAAAGAAATGGCATATGGTTTCTTTAATTCTTCATAGATGTGTCAGTAAAGAAAAAAATATTGCTTAGTTTATCCAAGTAAATTTTGAATCATTTTAACTTTTATTGAGAAATCGGGAAATATTTAGCAACTCGCTTGTCTAACACCATGAATGACCCACAAGCATTTACATACACAATACATGAAAATTTATTAAGTTTGTATAGAATTGTAAAAAATCACTTCTAAAAAATCTCATCCGCTGAATAAGAAACTGATGTTAAGTAAAATAAAACAAATACTGGAAATACATTTGTGAAAAAAAGACTTATTTACATCAACTCGCTTTTCTGATTTGCATACAATTTCACAATACAAGTACCACTAACACATAATTCAAAATAATTGTGAATTGTATAATCATTTTGACGAGATGATACTGTAATGAATATTTAAGTGTTTAAGAAAAGGTGTCTCACAATTTTGGCTATGGTTGTAAATTTTAAGATCCCCTTCCACATATGTTCAACGCAAGGCTTTATCTCTTTTTTCATATGTTAAAAATGCACTTTTAAAAAAGAAATCGCATAGGGTTTCTTTAATTGTTCATAATGTGTCAGTTAAAAAAAATATTGCCTAGTTAATCCAAGTAAATTTTGAATCATTCCAACTTTTATTGAGAAATCGGGAAATACAGTAACCCCTCGTTATATCACGTTTTTCGGGGGACGAGAAAAAAGCGCAGTATAACCAAGGTCATTAAAAATAGTTTTCTTTCCAGCATGCAAGTAAATTATACGTACACATACATAAAAATTCCTTTATTCGCCGTGAAATCTTGAGTTTTATCTGGAAGCATTTTCTAGTTGTGCGCAGCTTCATCCACATTATAGATTTGCTCATCTACCAAGTCTAGCTCAACAATTTTTCGATTCAATTCACCAGGAAAACATGCTGCTGCTGTATCATCGGCCGATTGTTTTCCCCCGCAAATTTGTAATTGGCCTATACCGTGTCTTTTTTGCCACAAAATGAATGAGACAGAGACCTTTTCCAAGCACCTTACATATTTTCTCAAAAACGGTTTTGAACTAAAAGTTTTTTTTTTTTGGGCGACAAAAGAAAAGAGCGATATAAAGAGGCGCGATATAACGAGGGGCTACTGTATTTAGCAATTCTCTTGTCCAAAACCGTGAATGGCCCACAAGCATTTACATACACATGGTAGAGGATTGAACACCTTATTCAAAAAAAAAAAAAAAATCACAGGAGCTAGAAGAGTTTATTGTGAAAACTTAAAATGAGACTTAGGTTTTAAAAGAAAAGAGAAGGGGGTGGGGAGGAAACACCAATTTTGAAAATATTTACTTTTTAGGGCTTGAAATTAAAAAAGTGATCTTACGCCAATATTCCAGCACAAAAAAGGAAATAAAATCAACCATGAACTAAATTGCAACATCTGATGATGTTTCTTTCATTATGATATATTGAGATAATAAAATGCTCAGTATTGGTGTATAAGTACGCTATGGGCTTTAAAAATATTAAAAGTGTTCGAATTTTTGTCCCGATACTTTTGTTATATTCTGTCATGATTTCTTCTCAAAGACAGTACCCACGACAATGTCTGAATATGTTGTTATGTTCCACACTTCATTACAAGAAAAAAAAACAATATTATAAGCAATTCATTATTATGAACTTGTTGCGCACTCCAGTATCTTTCATAATTTGATTTAATACCCTTCTTTTTAGTCACCTAAATGGCTAAAATTAGTATACCATAGGGTTACATTCATTCTAAACGCATTAATCCAGTACTCATTCTCCCTTCAAATATTTTTTTAATTCACAAAAATTAATTTTTGCAAAGTTTTGTTAACTGATATTTACTGTGTGTAGGCTTAATGTGCATGCAAGCTTTTTCATTCAAAATATCAATTGATTTTAACTTACTACTTATTGGTACAATGGAAGGCGGTTAATTGAATCAGCCGCTTTAATGCATCAAATTGTCAAAAACAAATCAAAATCCAGCCTCAGTAAATCAGCTACATTATTGAATCAGACGTTTTTTTTAATCAAAACTATTCAGAACAAACATGATTAATATAAGTGGCGGCCACTGTTGTACTTTTTATAACATAAATAATAAAATACTCTTAATGATGAAAAGGAAAATAAAGACACTTGTTGAATTTACTATTTTATTCACCCCCGCCTTCTTGAAATGTATGTAAATTTTCGTCAAGAAACTAAGTACAGTATGTTCCACTTGATTTTAAAAAATGCATTGTTTTAAATCAACTTTTCCAGTATTTGGCAGAAACCGTAAATGATATAACTAACAAAATGTGCTCCAAAACTCGAACAGAAATAATTTTCTGCAGTTAGATTATATGAACTGCATATACAAATATACTCTTGAAAAATCTGGAGTGCTAAGTATAGCAAGTTCAAAGTGTTTTTATTAAAAACATTCATTATGTACTTTCTGCACATTTGTTTAGTTCTTAGCACAGACTTGAGTAATAACCAATGAAATGTACTCTTAATAGTGCAAAAAATAAAAAAAATGAAATAGGATTGAGAAAATATTATCATGTGAAATAAATTTCAGAAATTGAAAACCATCAGTTGCTGAGAACTTAACACTGGCAATAAGTAGGTTATAAAAAGTTTACTGCATGTTCCTATATTAAATTCTAGTTTATGTATTCTTGGCAAATAATTGCTTTTAAATTAGCCTTTACATGTTTATTTTTGAAAAAACAATTTAAAGGGATCAAACTGTACATTTTAAGGTAGAGTTTTTGAAACATATTAAGCAGAACGCTAGTGAACAGTTATCCAACAGTTTCATAGACCTTCTGACGCATCCAAGGTTTTGTATTTAATTGCTGAGTTCATTTGTTCGGTGATTTTTTTTCACTTTAATGTAACTATTAGTTTTATTTAATGGACTGCTTTATTTAAAAACAACATTATTGATTTCGGCAACATTTGACCAGAAAATAAATGCTTTGCTGTTTTGACTAGTTTGGTGAAACATTTTCGAAATGAGCTGTGCCACCATTATTTGGGCTTTTATTAACTTTCTTGGTTTATACTAGTGGTTTTCACATGTGTGGATCCAGAGGTGGAGGGGTGTGACCTCTTCCTTAAAAGACCAAATATTGCCTAAAACTGCATTTTTGATTTATATTTCAACAATATTGCAAAATAGCCCCGGTTCTCACATGAAAATTGCACTTTGCCCCTCCCTTTCCAAAAACGACTCCCCTCCCTTTCCAAAAGCTTGATCCTCCCTTGGGTTCCTAAAATGATCCACATGGACCCCCACGGGTTCACCAGCCTCGATGTCATTTAAGCAAGTTATACAAACATTTAGTCATTCTATATGTGCAATATAGTGTCCAACGCAATTTTTACCGCACATTTTTTTCTATTTTGAAATGCTAAAAACATTGCATTTCTTTCCTAATTTTGGAACTATGCCTAGATGAATGGTTCACGAGCAACGGACAAAATCTGGTAAGGATCCACGGAGGAAAAATGTTTGAGAATCTCTGGTGTATTCAAAAGCATGACTTGTTTCCGCTGAAATTTATTCTTTCATCATTACTTCGGAAAGATTTATGCATCACGATGCATTAAGAATTTTAGAAGCTGTTTTTTTATTAGCTTATTGTGAAATAAATACTTGTATGTTTTCATGTTACACAAAACCAAAATAAGTAAGTGCATTATACGGATTTAATACCAGGCTTACACAATCACATTAGAAGTTTTTCTGCATTTTACGATTGTCCACTGTTTACCGACTAATATTTTGGAAAAACAGAGGGGGAAACACCATTAAGTGATCTGATGATTGAAAATATCCCCTGCAAAAGTATTTCTTCATATAAAAGAGGTGACGAATAAATCTGACATTCCTTAGAAAAAATGTTGTCGCTACAAGGATGAATAATGTGTCATCTATTATGTATCATATTACCCCGCGTTAGCCAGCATGCCGGAAAAAGTGAGGTTGACCAGCAGCCTAAAAATTCTCATTTTTCGGCATGCTGGATAATTCAAGATTCATTTTGCACCAAAATCAAAGTAAATTTCTACTCTCAGTTTCAACCGCAAAGCTAACCAGTGCTAGGAAAAATTATAATAAATTCCCAAAGTAACCTCTTTCTCAAAAACAAACCAATAAATTGCAAGTTTCCAAGATGAAAAAAATCGTGGTGGTTTGATATCTTGTTATAGTTTATTAATATTTTGAAAAAATTAAACTGTTTAATATAATACTGTTTTCTCCGCAGAATCGGGTAACGGATAAACGAATACCCGCTCATACAAATAAAACATCCAGGAACCAATACCATAGATGCAATGTTAAAGATCATCGCTGAAACAAATATCTCGCTTAATCAAATAATATTTCTTGAAATCGACAGTATTCGTTTAAGCATGGCCAACAGTTCTTTTTAAAATGATCTATTCTGTTGTGCGAAGCAGAAAAGGTGAATCTGCAGCTGAGCTCAAAATGAAAAATCATTTTTTAAAGTTTTATTCCGCCGTATATATCATTTAGATGCTACTTTTTTAGAAATTTTATTTCAATATTTCTTATTTACAAACAATTATTACAATTACTTATTTACAATTTATTATTTTCAATATTTCTTATTAACAACAAAAACCACTCCCACTTATATGAAAATACATTGATTTCACAAAGCCGGGTGAGGGGGTATTGACCCCCCCCCCCAATTGACTTAGGTATTAAATTCACAGAAATTATGCACTTAATTATTTTGATTTGTATAATATAAAGTATAGCACACATACATTTTGCAGCATGTCGGCTAATGCTAGGTATTATGATGGTATTTTGTGACATTAAAACCTTTTGGTATGTTATGTGTCAACAAAACTCTTGAAAATGTGGTGCTATTCACAAATGAAGTAACATTTTAGGGGAGGAAAGGGTTTCATGAAATTGTGACAGTTAGTGACAAGAAGGAAGGTGGGGTAACAAGAAGTGTGACATTGCATATTTTATAGAAATATGTTTCTGAAAAGTAGTGTGACATGTGACAAATGGGTAAGGGTTAAAGAGAACTGCGACACTTTGTTTCAAAGGGGTTTAAAATATTGGGAAAAAGTGAGATTTATGAACAGCTCCTAAGCAATTTTCAATACATTTTGCACCATACAATTTTTTCATGTTGAACATATAAAACAGTTTGGATTTGAAAAAAAATTTGCAGCCAGAATTTACTTAACTGGTAAAGAGTGGAGGTCATAACAGTAATTATTAGTAAATATAGGACTTAAAATGGATTGCATCGCAATTTTCATTTTTTTTTTTTAAATTATAAACTACGGAAAGGTATGCTTGAAAATGCAGGGATGGGGGTAGGGGAGTCACCTCGAATTCTATACACCTTGTCGCCCTTCATTTCAAATTTTTCCAGGGGTGGGGGGATAAAAGGGTGTAAAATCAAAGCAAATTTCCTCGAAAACAACAAAAACCACTCCCACTTATACGAAAATACATTTTTTTCCCAAAGTCGGGAGGGGAGCGTAATGCCCCCCCCCCCAAAAAAAAGACTTTGGTATTAAATCCACAAAAATTATGCACTTACTTATTTTGATTTGTATAATATAAAGTATAGCACACATACATTTTGCGGCATGTCGGCTAATGCTAGGTATTATGATGGTATTTTGTGACATTAAAACCTTTTGGTATGTTATGTGTCAACAAAACTCTTGAAAATGTGGCGCTATTCACAAATGAAGTAACATTTTGGGGGAGGAAAGGGTTTCATGAAATTGTGACAGTTGGGCAATTCCACGGTGACTTACGTTACATTTTGACCAACCCTTTTGCATTTAGCACCTCAGTGAGAGCAAATATTGTTATACAAACCTTGTACGAAAGTTATCCATGAAAATGACAGTCAAAAGCATAATAAAAATACAAAAATATTTGCTGCATTTAAATTTTTCAAAATTTAGCAGCCAAAAATAAGGCAGTAACTTATGTTACACAAAAAGGGAATGCAATAACGTGACAGTTCGTTCTAAGGCAAATCTCTGCTCTTTCACAATTGTTTTTAGTTTGAATCATAATTTATCTTTTTTTTGGATAGTTTTAAGAAATTATTTTCACAAATTTAAAAATGTAGTTAAAAAATTGAAATTTATGGGAATTTTTAACTGAGTAACTTACGTTACAGTAACTTACGTTACAAAGTTCACTTATTAGCATATTTTTATTACAATAAATAAAGAATGAAAATTCCAGTCCAGTTTAGATCAAGATATTGTAAAATAACAATTATAAGTTAAATTCACAGAAATTTAATACCAAACTCAATGACCAATCAAACATATTACATAACATAAGACTTAAATCCATCATAGCCGCTGTTTTTAACAAGTTCAGGTAATTCAATTTTTCGTATTATGTTTTCTTTCTTGTAATAAATTTCATCTGCGTTTCTGGCCATTTCTAATTGGTTCCAACAGCAGCCATTACTTATATTTTAAACTCGTTTTCTTCAATAATCGTCACAATTCAAGGATACAATGTATTTTCGTACTTCACCACACACCATCATTCACCGGCTTTTATCTCTGTTTTTTCTTCTTGTTCCTTAAAATACTTAACTAAACGAAACCCACAGTTTGTTAATTTCTAGTTCTTAAATAGTCATTGTCAATGTGCGGATCTTCAGAAAGTAATTTTGATAAATTTTGCTTTTCTAACATATTTCAATACCATCAAGAGGGACTTTTATTCACAAATCTGTAATATCCACATGACTTTTCTCATACCCCTTTAACAGCGCATATGTTCTGCAGAGTTCAGTGGCATTTAATGCAGACTAAAATATATTTCACCTGTAAGAGATAAAATATTTTTGTGTTTGTGTTTTCCAAAACATATTTGATAACTTTAAAACATAACAGAAGTCATTTTTGAATAATTTATAGTACATTACTCCTAAATATTTTGAATGCAGTGATATTGTTTAGAGAGAATTAATGTCTCAAAAGCCAAAAAGAAACATATAATTTATTATAGAAGTGTATTGTAAGCTTATTAGCAAACAAAGACATTTTAAGAAATATGATTAATTTAATATAATAAAGTAAATACATAACGATAAAAGAAGGTTCGAATAAATTACTCCTACTAACCACATAAGTTTATTCCACAATGTACTTTATTTCTAAACGCAAGCATTTAAATTTTATTTGGGTAACTTACGTTACGTGCATATGCCAGTAACTTACGTTACGCATTTTGACTGTGGCACAAAGAATAAAATTAACAGTATTTGAAAGAAAACTATCATTATTTATTTGATACACACTTATAAGATAGAAAATATAACATTACTAATATTGTATTGCTCTTTCTTTATTCACATAAAAAACATTAACATGTTTTTGGTAACTTACGCTACATAGCATAGTGCTTTTTTTAAATATACATAAATCACTTAATTTAGGTAACAACACTTACTTCAGCAATTCAGAATATTAATTTAAAGTGTAATAATCATTAATATTTCATTGCAACAGTTATCTAAAGAAAAAAAGTGAAACTTACCGACGTTGAAAGTTTGACCATTTGCTTCACCAAGAATAAAACATTCTAATGCCAACTTCAAAGTGCTGCCAAAACTAAAAAACTAGGTTCTAGACGGAAACTTATTTTGCATAAGACACTTTCAACCCTTTTAAATCGAAAAATATGCAAATTAATCACACTAGTTTAATTTAATTTTTTCAACGATTTTCCACACTTTCATGGAATTGCCCAGTTGGTGACAAGAAGGAAGGTGGGGTAACAAGAAGTGTGACATTGCATATTTTACAGAAATATGTTTCTGAAAAGTAGTGTGACATGTGACAAATGGGTAAGGGTTAAAGAGAACTGCGACACTTTGTTTCAAAGGAGTTTAAAATATTGGGAAAAAGCGAGATTTATGAACAGCTCCTAAGCAATTTTCAATACATTTTGCACCATACAATTTTTTCATGTTGAACATATAAAACAGTTTGGATTTGAAAAAAAATTTGCAGCCAGAATTTACTTAACTGGTAAAGAGTGGAGGTCATAACAGTAATTATTAGTAAATATAGGAGTTAAAATGGATTGCATCGCAATTTTCATTTTTTTTAAAATTATAAACTACGGAAAGGTATGCTTGAAAATGCAGGGATGGGGGTAGGGGAGTTACCTCGAATTCTATACACCTTGTCGCCCTTCATTTCAAATTTTTCCAGGGGTGGGGGGATAAAAGGGTGTAAAATCAAAGCAAATTTCGTCGAAAACAACAAAAACCACTCCCACTTATATGAAAATACATTGATTTCACAAAGCCGGGTGAGGGGGTATTGACCCCCCCCCCCCCCCAATAGACTTAGGTATTAAATTCACAGAAATTATGCACTTACTTATTTTGATTTGTATAATATAAAGTATAGCACACATACATTTTGCGGCATGTCGGCTAATGCTAGGTATTATGATGGTATTTTGTGACATTAAAACCTTTTGGTATGTTATGTGTCAACAAAACTCTTGAAAATGTGGCGCTATTCACAAATGAAGTAACATTTTGGGGGAGGAAAGGGTTTCATGAAATTGTGACAGTTGGTGACAAGAAGGAAGGTGGGGTAACAAGAAGTGTGACATTGCATATTTTACAGAAATATGTTTCATGCTAATAATTATTTTCAATTTCATTATGTTGAAAAAAAATGTATGTTCAAGTGTAGTCTATAATTTGATACCCTTTTAATATTTAACTTGACTGTTCTATTGTTTAGAGCAGTGGTTCTCAACCTTTTTACGGCTAACGCCCCCTTTACGATTAAAATTTTTTCCAACGCCCCCCTTTCTGTTAAAGGTGAGGGGGTGTGCGAAAAGAGGTTTAAAGTTTAAAATAATTTCCTTCCAGAATTTTACAAAACGGTTAAACAAGAATTTTGTTTCCTAATTATTCATTATTAAAATTAAAATGACGAATGTAGAAATAAAAAACAAATCTATAATTAAAAATATTTCATTTTTAAAAGAATAATAACAAAATAAAATAAAATAGAAATTAACAAGCAAAAAAATTTTGTTCAAAAAATGAAGGAAACAATTAGATGCAATAAAAATATATATATATTTTTTTTTAAGGTTAAGGCGCAAGTCTCCTCTCAGGACGATTTGAAGTCCATTTCTCTGTTTTGTAACTAGGTCGGTGACAACACTGAATCCACATTCAACGAGGTAGGAAGAGGGGAAGACGATTTAAAAAATTTTGGCGACAGCTCACAGTCCAGGATAAAGGCTACTATGTCTCCTTGCAGCCAAAATCCTATAAGATTGTTAACATTCTGGAAACCAGCTCTTCAAGTTTCAGTGGCTAAAAGTTCCACCAATTCTTACTGATACTGAACATCTGCTGTCTCAATATTTTTAAAAGGGCTCATGACCCATTGAGGAACGTTCAAAAACAAAATATCCTCAAAACGCTCAGAGAAGTCTTTGTGCAAAGAGGGAAAATGTTGGCAAAAACGTGAGCATCATTGAAGGAGGATTTCACTAAAAATAAACCATGAGAGTAAATAAATGAAGTGAGCGAAAACCAAAGTTAAAATACTGAGGTCAAACAAAAGTCTAACTGAGTGGGCACTCTAAGCATTGCAAATACGATTGCCAGCTAAAAATTTAAGAAAATAACCAAACCAAGGAAAATGGCCAAACTGCACGAATGCCCCGGACCATCGAGATATTTAGGATATCTTTAGGGTAGACTTACTTTCTCATAGGTACTAAGCTAATTTATGAGAACATGGTAAAAGAAAATTAAGAAAGTTAAAAAACAAAAAACAAAATCAATGACGTTTAATGTTCTGCCTAAAACGCTATTTGTGGAAGATACTCAAATGCGATTGTGAATCTTTTTTGCAGTATTTTGATTCCCCCATTAATATAGACATTGAAATATGGTATCCTTAAACGAGGAATTGTTTAATATAAAAACCAGTTTCATTTAGCAACATTTTAAACAGGCGACTGAAACTTGAAAGCTTAATTTGACCATTTTCACCTGCAGATGCAGGACGGTATTTTTACATGCATGATAATTACTGAAAAAAAAAAGGCTTTATTAAATTTTTTACAGCTGTTAGAAATAACATTGCTGTGGTAAAAATAATCAATCAACAGTTCGGCTGAAAGATAAACAAAGGATGGTGTGGCTAATGCTTTTGAATTTTATCTAGCTACGTGTGATCAAAATTAACCAAATTGGCTATTATTAGATAAACCATGAAACCTTGATTGCAACTGCGATTTATTGTAACAGTTCTTTATTAGGTAAAGCTGGGCCGCGGAGAGATGGCGACTGACCTTGAAGGGAAAACGAACCACTTTATTTTGTAATAGGTAGTATCAGAGAGATCACGCAGGAAAGAAAAATTTTAATATACGAGTGAGTTAAAAATAACTTTTGATGCTGATTTATCCTATTTCAAAATGAAAGAGTCTCGTTTCCACTTCAAGGTCATCCACCATCTCTCCGTAGTCAAGCTATAACATTCTCTCTCTCAAGATTGTCGGACCAAAAAGATCACTAAAAAGTCAAATCGCTATAAAAAGAAAGAGAGAGAGAGAGAAAAGGAAAATAGATAACCAAAAAAGCTTAACTATTTTAATAAAAAAAGTCACCTCCAAAAAATGTAAGAAAATAGTTTTAAAGATTCCAGAGTGCATAAGTTTATTTTATACACAAATAATTCAAGTTGGATTCTTGATTTAATGCAAAATTTAATTTCGATTTTTACAATTAAAATACATTCCAATACATTTATTATCCTCTGATCCCCAAATTTTCCCACCGCCCCCCTATCGCCCAAAATATACCCACCGCCCCCCTACTACCCAAAACATGTTCACCGCCCCTCAGCATCTTCCCACCGCCCACAGGGGGGCGGTACCGCCCCCGTTGAGAACCACTGGTTTAGAGGTTAAAATGAACTTGGGCATTAGCTAGAGGTTGGCTGTATCGCCGGAACTACTGCAGCACAGAAAATACTCATAGGTGTCCTCTTTACATGTAGATCAAAGCTGAGACTCTTATGCATGGAAAGATTAAGGGGTCACTCAAAAACCCTATGTTTGGTATCTGTGCCTGAAGAACATTGATAAGAATGTACTCAGACATTGTTTTGTGCACTTGAACAAGAAATTGTAACGGGTGTTCAGAGAGAAAAGTAGCTTTCTTATCGGAGTTATTGTATATTGATCAGCGGCATGACTTCAAATCATGCGTTAGGGTGTAATCATCATCATGGCCGCCTTAGGTATGGCGGGATAAAGGAGAATGTGTCAAACTCACACAGAATGGGTGGGGCTTGTCTGCCGCCATAAGCGGTCAGAGGTCGCCTATGATATCACTGCTGAGTTCCTCAGCGAATGCTAGGTCGAGGTACCCTCTGTTGTTTCTGATTTATTCCGAGGTATTGGCAGGGCTTTGAGCATCTAGGGTAATTCTGGCTTAATGCAAGGTGGTCTTCTAAGCAGTTGGCGCAAGTGGGCTTTTTGTGTCTTGACTTGGAGCACTCCGGACAATCATATGCTCTTGCACGCTTGAAACATACGGGGGTAGGCAGCAGTTAAATACTGAGTGACAATTGTAGCATTGCTGATTGCTGTCAATTCTTGGCCGGGCTCCACATGATCCCGGATAATGGAATATCCAGCTTATTAGAATATTTTTGATGGCAAGATGGCTATTCCAAAGCGGGTTTGACTGTATTAATGAAATTTTTAATTAATATTTTGATTTAACTCTCAATTGTATTGCTTGCAAAGTTGCATTGTTTTTAGTATATTATTGATAACCAATCATTTTCCCTATTTTTTGTCACCGCCCCAGAAAAAAAACCAGTTTGCCAGCAAAATGCCCAATCGTACCTTTGGCTATTATAATCGGTATATCAATACAGTATGATTGCATTATGATGAAAAAATAATTTATCAGAAGATTTTCTAAGTAATATGTGTCCGTTAGTTAGTTATCAGTGAAGTTTTGTATCGTAACTACAGCTGAAGGCAAATAAATACAAATGTATTTAAAGTTGCATGTTTATTTCATATAATTAAACAATTATTTACAATTGAACTTCGTAGCAATAATTACTGCAGCATACAAGAACATGTAGTTTCCTTTTGAGTTTTATACAGGGTTTTTCATATTTGAACCTGAAAAATGCTAAAATATTTTTAAAATAACTGAAAAACGGTATCACATCCACAAGAAAAAAGAATAGGGGTGAGGATCAAGAATTTTAAGCAATATACAGTAACTCATCACTATAGTATGTTGTCTGGGAGCCACCAAAAAATGATCTATCCAAAAACCTGATATCACAAAAGTCATAAAAGAGACAAAACAATCAACGTACAAATTAAGGACTTGTGTAGTTGCAAAAAAAGACCAATTTATTATCATACAAGCACAATTTTCTTAAAGCTAAAATTATTCCATGATTTTTTCTTAAAAAATTAAAACAATAATTTAAAATGTTTCCATGGTTTTACTATGGAATACAAATTGAAAATTGCAGCTTAAGCTACAACTAGTTAAATTTACGGAAACATGCCAGTTTATCGTTGTCTTGTGCCAGCTAAGCTGGCAACTTGGGGTGCACCGCTTCACTTTTCCAACTCTACTCTAATTTGGCCTGAAGTCCGACTTTCATAGTACACACAATGCCACAAGGACATGTTTATATTATAGGCAACCATGCACAGCACAACAACACGTTCAGACAAAGAATGGACATAGACAGGAAAGAGAAAGTACATTCCTGACAGGGTACTTTCCTCGTAATTCCACGCTCCGAGCCGGGATTCCAACCCCGGACAGCTCCATCTGGGTCAAACTGCTCTGACCACTAGACAAGGTGTCCGGCACAGCGGCACATGCCAGTTTTGCACTTAAATTAATAAAGGGGAAAAATAACTATTTTTTCCCCTCTATAATGTCAAGTGTGAAGCAACATTTTTTTGGGGGGACAAAGGAAAAATATGACACTGTCTGCCGCACTTAAACAAATACTGTCGGTTCCAAGAAATATTATTCGATTAAACGGGGTATTTGTTTAAACGGGTATCTGTAACTTAGCGTCTGTGGCATGGGAAACATTCGATTCTAGGATATTTTATTCCTTTATGCGGGGTATTTGTTTATCTGTTACCCAATTAAGCAAAGCCAAGCAGGGCTGACTGTATATTCAAATGCGCGATATAACAAGGTGCTACTGTATCTATCTGTTTTTCTTACAACTAGAGTAACAGCTTTTAGTACATGAAATAAGTCTTAAACAGAGAAAAAATGGGGGGGGGGGGGGGGGGAGTAGCATTGACATTATGGGCTAATTGAGAAATTAATTACATGCGTTAAGCAGGTCTATATTTAAGAATTTAAAGGGAAGCAAGTTGAAATAGAATGCAGCACAAGTATTGAGTTGAAATACAATGCAACTGTCCAAAAAATTTTCTACATCATCCATGTCTAACCTTTTTTAACCAGAGTGCCGTATTTCATATTAAAATGATTTCCATGGGTAAGGACACATGAAATTACAAAATATTTTTTAAATCAGACTGGAAAATATGGAAAAGTTGAAACCAATAACTTGTCATTACTTAGTGCTTCTTTTGTAAGATGCAACTTCTTCAAAAACCTATTTATGAACATTCAGCTCCAAATTTTTCACGACATTTATAAAGCTGCTTGCTTCTTAATATTAAACAAAATAACAAGCTATACAAATCAACTCAGCTGGCTATACACCAGGCATCAACTTCTTTTCTTTCAAGTGAAAAAGCATGCTTTGTACATTCAAAAAAAAAAAAAAAATTACTCTGAATATTTTCCTTTAACAAACTGAAGTAATGCTTAATTAGTAATTTATTTTATAGTAGTAATGATCATGTAATTTATGCATAAAATGAGCAAATACAAAAAAATTTCTTAATCTTCAGTTATGATCTCCAAAAAATGGAAATATTGTATCAGTATATACTGTCGGCCCCGCTTAAACGAATACTGTTGGTTCCAAGAAATATTATTCGATTAAACGGGGTATTCGATTAAGTGGGGATGTTTAACATTGCGTCTATGGCATCGGTTCCCGGTTCCGAGATATTTTATTCGTATAAGCGGGGGAATTCATTTATCCTTTACCCGATTAAGCGGGGACGACAGTATATTTGATATTTTCAAAGTCAGATTTACTTTTAGCCATAAGAAAATTCTTAAACCAAGAAAACCTTCTTTCTGCATCAATATTTGCCAATAACTGAATTTAAAATAAAAAAAATACACAATTCAAAGTTTTTCTAAATCATTCCACATTTTTTTTTTCTTTTTCAGGAAATTTGGTTCAAAATATAAAAAAAAATTAAATGCTTTTGAAATGAAAGCATAAAAAAATAAATTCGATGTTTTTCTCTACAAAATGAAAGCATCAAAATATAAGAGAATTCAAAAACTCAGATAGTAGCACGAATTACAATAAAGGTCAATATATTTAATAATTTTCATATGATTCAAGTAAGTATATGAAGATAACGTGTATGCATGATTTGAGAATACTTTTAAAACATTGAGCATTAGCAGCACCAGGTGCCAAAATAAACGAAAAAATTGCATATTATAGAACTATGTATTTTTTATTTCCTGCGCTATACAAACAAATATAAGAAGAAAATGTGTGACAATGCAGTGCAAATAAGATGAGAACACTTTTAAAGCATTAAAAACACAACAGCAGCACATAAAATGACGAAATAAACGAATAAATATTGATAACCTAACAACTCGAAGTCTGCAAACAGGACATTATAGGCCTATGTATTTTCTAATATTCTCTGCAGTTTACAGACGAAAATTAGAAGCAAACCTGCATTAATAGTGCATAAACATGTCCTTAAAATACTTCTAAAACACTTAAAACACAACATCAGAACAAAAAATGACGAAATAAACGAATATATGTTCATCACGTAACGCCGCAATGTCTGCTAACAAGAAATTATAGGCCTATGTAGTTTCTAATATTTCTGCAGTTTGACAGACGAAAATTAGAAGCAAAATGCATTAATGGTGCGCTTACATAGTCTGAGAATACTTTCAAAACATTAAAAAACAAATCTGAAGCATTTTAAATGATGAAATGAACGAATAAATATTGCTACTTACCGTACTTTAGCGTTAACAGTTATGCTGAATTCACCTTAGCAACCGGTGTTTGGAAACCTGTCTCTCTTTCTGGCAACCTGTGACGTCATCACTAAATGCGTCCATTTAAAAGCCAAACTCGTTCACTCAAGCCATTTACTGCAATTTATATTGAAATAAAAAAAAAAAAAAAGGAAATAAAATATGTTTTGCCAGACGATAAATTTAGAATGGTTTACTATCATGTTGTTTCTTTTTTGACCTCATTTGGTTAAACAATGTTTCCCTCTTCTACGCAACTCGTTAGATCGCCAAAATATCTCTAAACTCACAAAAATGGTACGCGTTAGTTTCTTCCTTTTTTTATCTATTTTAAAGAAAGGACTCGATTTCTCATTTGATTTGCAGGTGCCATCTTATTACGATTTTATTATATTTCATTTGACTAATTTTAATAAGGCTTGGAGTTTGGATTGCTACAAAAACAAATACATTTTTAAAATTATTAAGAGAAAAGAACGAAACAAATAAACGAAATAAAAACGTAATGATGGTAACAACATGAAAAGTTGATTTCCGTTGATAATATAATTCATTTCTTCTCTCTTTTCAAACAAATTTTATTCTCGAGCTGAAACATTTTAGAATCGTTTGGCTTGCTTTACTGCAGGTAAGCCTTGAATTTCCGGGATTCTAAGAACAATTATTACAGCTCTTCTAATGCTCGTAGAAACTTCAAACTGACATCATTTTGTGCAGAAAATTTCAAGCTTTCGAATGAAATAAGACTTGAAAATGTGTAGGAAATATTTTTTCCCTGTTTTATCGAATTTCCGCTAAGAATTCGAATAGAAAAAGAACGAAATGGAATTTTCGAAAAATCGCTTCGAGGTGCAAAGCTACATGCTACAAACTAATTTTGTGCCAAGTGGCATGAAAATCGACCGAACGTTTTTGGCGCTACGTGCGTAACAGACAGACAGAAAGAAAGACAAACCTTCAGCTTTATTATTAGTAGAGATTTCTTGCTGGGGGGAATACTTACACTTTATTTTAAATTTCTTGCCGGGGAGGAATGATTACACTTTATTTTAAATTTATTGAGTGTAGCATTATTTTAAAGACTCTGACTGACAGAAAGATTTCCTGACTGACTAGAAAAAAAGGAGGAATGAGAAGAAAGAGAGAAACGTAATTTGCTGACTAATAATCTACATGTGTTGAATATTTTTCATTTAAAAATTTCTATTCAAAATGATTAGGATTTTTTCTATGCGTTTTCTAATTGAAATATCTTTATTTTCCCAAAACACGTTCTTTTTTCTCTTGAGTAAAGCGCAAGGGCTAACTGACTCTCTTGGGTTGCACCACTGCTTGGTGCCATCTAACGAATTGTTATTAACAATAATTATTTATTTATTTATGTATTTCAAGCTAAAAGTATGTAAATAATTTAAGAGTAAACTTAAACCGAATAATAATAATTATCTTTATTTAAAAAAAAAAAAAATCCGATTTTTTTTTCGGAGGGGGGGGGGTGAAGGAGGGAAAGACCATCTGGGGCCCTTCCTTACATACACCTTTGAAAACAATGTTAATAGAGAGTGGGCTTTTTTTCTTAAGGATTTTTTTTTTTGAGCAAACACTAACCGAACACCTACTTTTGAAAAAAATCTTTCTCGATTTTTCGCCCCCCCCCTTAAATACGCCCTTGGCATAAACGAGCTGGTGGTGTACTGCAGATTTCTGTAGCGTTTGCCAAAAATATTTTTTCAAGGTGTTTTAATAAATTCATCCAAATAATTCGTGATCCCTTCTTAGTATAACCATGAAAGGATCGGCGATTACAGCAAACATGTTTTTACTAGTTTTTTTTCTTTTTTTCCAAAAAAAAAAAAAAATCCTTTAGAAAAAAAACTGAAAATTGTTTTTTGCAAATCGTAGAATGAACAAAAGAGGTGGAAACATGAACTGAAAAACAAGAAGTTCTGTCAAGAACTAAACGAGCCTACTTTCCCGTACATCGACATCGGCATTCTAGCATCTGATCATTATTCTCTTGATTATCTAAGACTAAAAATTATGTCAAACATACCTTTTTAGCACTTGAAGCTGATTTCTAAAAGCAAAATATACCCCTCTCATCAGATGAAATAGACACATAAATATAATTTACACATAAATAATATTTTGTCGCACCTTTTAAAGAATGTAACTGTTACAGTTCTTCCGTAGAAAAATTCCTCAATTGTTTTCAAAAAAAAATTAAAAATACAAAGTACATCAAAACACATTTTATCAAAGAAAGAAAAAAAAAAGAAAAAAAAAACTCGTCCGTTGATAAAATGTCTCGAATTTCACTTTTAATCCGTTGCCAGTTGTTAAATATAAATAAAGAATAAAATGCCCTAGTGAATGAAACATTTTTGTTACAAAAAAAAATCGTCTGCCAAAAATAATAATAATAATAATAATAAATTCAATAAAACAAATGAATAAATAAACAAAAAATCGTCTGCACAGTCAGTCATTTTTTTTCGGACTGTTTACTCAAAAGTTATTAGGGGTGACAGCTTGCTTGAGCGGTTCAATGTTGAACGAAAAATTGTTCAAATCGGAAATGTAAATACGGGAATGAAGTATCCTTGAAAAGTTCTTTCCAACAAAAAAAAAAGTTTGTTCAAATCGGACTGTTCATTAAAAAGTTAGTATCGCGGGACCGGTTATTTGAACGGCTCAAAGTTGAACCAAAAATTGTTCAAATCAAAAAATCAAATATGGGAATGAGCTGTACTCGCCGAGATCTTTCCAACAAAAAAAAGTTTGTCCAAATCGGAATGTTCATTCAAAAGTTATTAGGGGGGGACAGACAGACAGACCGACAGATCGACCGACCGACCGACACACAAATTCCCCATCTCAATACCCTACTTTCAAATTTTTAATTTTTCGATATTCATTTCACCTTTTTATTTTTTTAACTTGGCGATATTTTTTGGACTTGGCGATATTTTTTTAACTTGGCGATATTTTTTGGACTTGGCGATATTTTTTAGATGCATTAAGCTACTTTTGATACTTTTTTCGTCTTTCTTTTATTTTTAACGGGAAAGTAGGCTAAAAAAGGAGCATTCACAAGAAGCAGCGCAGAGAGCAAAGACTTTCGCTTGATAAGATCCCCAACTTAGAGACTACTAGAGACCCCAACTAATGACAACAATGAAAAAATCATTAGAACGAAACGAATAAATATTTTCCCGAAGGGCACGAAAAATAAAAAAGGTTTTCAATGCAGTTCGTACTCGTGCAGCAGGCTTTAACATAGTAGTTCGGAAAAAAAAGTAAAGAAAGAAAGAAAATGAAATCTTTACGCCTCCCCCCGTTCGACCACCGGCGATGCGGACCACCCGCGCTGCGAGGCAGCCAGCCAGTTCTGCCGGAAAGGCTCACTTGTACTTGCGCTGTGTTAGATACGAACGCGCAAGTAAGGTCAGTTTTTGCTTTTCGGATGAAATTTCGATCTGAGAAAGGAAAGTTTGAGTTGGAAGCATGGGCTGAGGCGGAATCATGTGCTCCAGTGCTAAAACATTTTTTTTTACTAAAAAATCTTTTACTGCTTTTTTGTTAGTTTATCATTTATATATTTCTTTTCTTTTCTTTTTTTTTTTGCCATTTAAAAAAAATCATTTGCGTATTCATTTCATACTAGCTGCGTGGCCCGGCTTTGCACGGCCTAACTTAAAAATAAAAATTATGTCAAGTGACACGTGTCTAAAGAAGTCCCGATTGATTTCTAACTTAAACTTTCCCCACGCGCAGAAAATCTGATAAAACATAACTTTTTTGAATCGATTCGAGCCTTGAACGTTTAATACGAAATGTGGAAATGATATTAGCAATTCCAACTATCTGCCAGAGAGTTGAGTTGATACACTAAATACTCGATTGGATTGATGAAAGCCTTCGAAAATGGAGTTTTAAATTGAAATTACAAAGACAGAATCAGGTCTAAAATTGAAATAAAAAAATAACTACCCATCGGATTTTGTTGAAACTGATCTCTAAACCTTCCCAGTACCAAAAGGAACAAACGGTGAAAATTTCAGCCAAATCTCCCGGGTAGTTTCTGAGATCTTAGGGAACACACACACACACACACACACACACATACACATTTACCAACATTCATTTTTAGAGATATAGATAAAACGAATGCTGAGATGTATTTTCATCTTTGTTAAAATTATTTCATTTCTAAGTTATGTTTCTCCCAAATTCAATTAAAATGTTTTTGTAATTTGTCCCTTTCTAAAAATGAGAGTCATTTTACTTATCAAAGAATAACCATCTAAAAATATAGTAAAAAAATGAAATTTAAAAAAAACCCCTTTAAACAATTTTTTTGATTTCATTTTTAAAAGACAAAGAGGTTCAAGTGCTGCCGGCACTCATGAGCATAAATGTGAGATTAATATTTTTAATGATGTGTTTGGTAGTTTGTAAAAAAAAATTTGCAGTTTGCTTTTGTTTAACGAATTAAATTTTATTTTTAAAAGCCAATGGGATAGAAAATGCACATGCACCCCCTAGCACACTTACCGACGCTAGTTTACATAAACATGACATTAATAATTTTGTGATGTAGTTTGTAGCGTGTCCCTTTTTGATTATTTAAATTTATCGCAAAAAAAAATAGATTAAAAAAAATGACAGAGGGTGAAACCAGAGACTAATATTTTTTGTGATTTTCTTCAAACATATAAACAGTTATTATTATTATTTATTTATTTATTTATTTATTTATTTTTGTAATTTTTAAAAAATGAATGCACGCATTTAATGTTAAAAAATAATGTTAAAAATGTGCAACCCTCTCCTCTCCCTGTTGGCGCCCGTGATTAGAAGTTAGAATACTCTCGATAATTCGCGAAACTCAGTAGCACGAATATCGTGAAAAATAGATATCGCGGATGACCGAAAAATACTAGAAAAGTGGGAAAAATAACAAGTACTAAGATTAAATTAAAAAATCTGGTATGGGTCCCACACTACTTCCTTTTACGTGTAAATTTCTTTGTAGATGCCTTAGTGTTAAATTTATGCTATGAGTGAGCAAGATATCAATTCGAACATTTACACCCCTAGTTTGCTTCGAAACAATGCAAAACAAATGTTTTACAATGATTCATTTACTAAATATCGCCGATTTTAACATCATTCAGTGAATTTTTCGCAAAATATCGCCAATTGCGCCAAATTGAACCCAAATTCAAAAAAAAAAAAAAAAAAAATTCGCCAAATTTGTCGCCAACTTGGCGATATGTCGCCAAGTTGGCGTCAAACACTTGGCGACATAACGGAAAGTGGTCGCGCCAATGCATATCTTTCCCTCTGCATTGAAATTAACACTGATTTTCCCCAAAAAAGGGGTAAAACACCCCCTTGGGAACATTCAAATGCAACCACAAGGGGAGGTGCACAACTAGACCATCCTCAGAGCCTACATACCAAGCTAGAAGCTTCTACGGCATATAGTTTTTGAGTTATGCGACCCACATACGCACACACGTACATACAGACGTCACACGAAAACTCGTCGTAATTAACTCGGGGGTGGTTGAAAATTTTTTTTCGGCTGCTTATATGTTGGTAGGTACATATGCACGTGCTGACAGGTCAAAAAAACTAAGGAATTTTCATTCGGGGGTGAGCAAAATCAAAATTTAGACTCAAATTTGAGTGATTTTTTTTTCGCGATCACAATACTTCCTTTACTACGTAAAAGGAAGTAAAAAAAAATGCTAACCTCATATTAAAATGCATGTCATAGGTTGGAACGCATTTTAAATTTGTATGTAATGAATAGTTTTTGACAGGACATGGGAAACTCGGGAAAGGAAAGATAATCCTTACCAGTGGCGTATCCAGGGGGAGGGGGGGGGGTGCCAAGGAACCAATGCACCCCCCAAGATTTTGTAAGACTATAAAAAATGGTGGCACCGAATTTTGAAAAAACATGTAACCTTCATGTAAATATGCTTCAGGTTTTTTCCATGAAAAATACTTTATGGACTCTGAAATATTGTCCTACTAGCAAAAATACCCGGCGTTGCCTGGGTCAATAATAATATTGAGAAACAATTTATATACTCACCTTTGTTTTTTTTTTTTTCCTGAACTGAAAGAACTCAGAACACACCGCTTGGCGATTTTTAAAATGTCGCCAAATTTTTGCGTAACTGTTTTGGGATACCTAGGATAATTTTGCTCCCCTACTTACTTTATGAAAATACATTAAGTATTATTATGTCACTAATTTTTGTCACAGAGAAATAGTTGTCAAATTCTGAGATACTATTGCTGACCACAAAATGACGTTAAAAGTTTTTGTCCTAAATGATTTCGAAATTAATAGGGAACATTTAGCAGTTATTTATGCAAAAATGCAAATTAGTGGTAATTTTAGTCTTGTTTAAGGGTTTTATTAATTTAGTATGTGGATTACTTTACTTTTTGACATAATTTTAAAAAGGTTTTTAATGGATACATTCGGAATCGGAAAACAAAAGAAAAAAAACTGAACTTTTCAAATGTGGGAGTATTATATCGATGATGGATATTTTGCTGCAGTTGATAAATATCAGACAATAATCGGTTTATTTTGGTTACGTCGTGTAAAAAGTAAAGTATTATTACGTAGTCTTCGGCACAAAAATAGGCGTCAGTTGAAAAAATCGCCGAGAATCTCAGTTATTAAAATCTTGCAGCAAATTTGGCAAAATTCCTGTTCAATCGGATACTAAGGAACTGCCCTATTATAAGTACCAGAGAAAGTGACCAATCAAAGCAAAGAAATTTAAGAAATACCGTTAAGTTGTATTTAAAGCTCCATCAAATTCGAAAATAATGAACCTAATCAATTTATTAGTTGCCAATCTCTTCTAGCGGTTACGTTACCGATACTCTAAAACACATATTTACAAAATTCGAGAAAATAATTGACGCCGTGAACAATCTACTAATGTTTTAAAATACAAATCATAGAGTAAAAGCTCGTTCAAGAGCTGGCGCGTTCGTTTCCAATGTCTATGTAAAAACCATGAAGCTGAAAAAAAAAAATTACTTTTTGATTTGACTTGAGAAAAGCCTTGAACATTTAATGCAAAAAGCGGAAATGATATACGCAATTCTAGCTATCGACAGGGAGTTGAGATGATGCACTAAATACTGAATTACTTTGCTGGAAGCCTTCGCGGATTTATGCGAAAAATGTACCTTAAATTGGAATGAAAAAAGCGCTACCAATCAAACTTTTTCGAATATCGTTAGAAATTATAGCCTATGTGTTATTCTGATGTATAAGCTACATTATGGTAAAAGTTTCATTAAAATCCATTCAGTAGTTTTTGCGTGAAAGAGGAACAAACATCCAAACATCCAAACATCCAAACTTTCGCATTTATAATAGTACTAGCTGCGTGGCCCGGCGTTGCGCGGGCTTTAATGTAGTGAAGGCAGTTTGAGAAAACTACTCGCCGCCAAGGTGCCTCACCTTTAAAGTAGTGAGGAAAGTTTAAACAACCTACTCGCCGCCAAGGCGGCTCGCCTTTAAAGTAGCGAGGAAAGTTTCAAGAAACCACTCGCCGCCAAGCCGGCTCGCCTTTAAAATACTAAGAAAAATTTTAACATACTCCCCGCTAAAGCGGCTCGCTAAAGAGCTTTCCTGCATTAAAAAGTCAATCGAATTATTTACACATAAAAAAGACCTAGCTGCGTGGCCTGGCGTTGCACGGGCTACCTCTGTAAAAATGTACTACACAACACAATACCCAATATAAAAATACCACGCACTTTTATTATGTGTTTAGATAAGTACCCATGTTGTACTAAACCATGACAAATCAAATTATTTAGATCAGTAACTATATGCAACCATTAAAAAAAGTTAGACTCATTTGAAGCCAACGTATATATGTGATACATAAGGAAAAAAACGTTAAAAGAATAATGAAACACTACCCAATATAAAAATACTATGCAATTAAATTATGTGTTTAGTACCAATGATACAAAGTAGTAAAAACGTTACAAAAATATGATGAATCATATTATTTGCTTAGATTAGTAACTATCTTAAATCATTAAAAAAAAACATAAATAAATAAAATAATATTTGACTCATTTGAAACTTACTTACATACCTATTGCATAAGAAAACTAGCTGTCGTGGCCGTCACGAAACTTTCTTCTATATCTATCTTATGAATTCCGGTTACAAAATAAAATACGTACTCGCCCGAGTAATTGGAGACAGCTACAATTTCCCAATTATCGTAATAACCCTGCAAATTCAGAATCAACGAGCGAAATTGGAAATCATTGCAAAAGCCTTGTTTAGATTAATTGCAAACATTTTATTTGTTAGTAAAAAGAAATTGGCAACAGTTAAAAATTTCAAATCATTGAAAGTTTTCAGCTGTTTTGATAATTAAATAGCGTGAAAGCGATTTTTTAATGAATTAATTTTTCGCATTGTTGACTAAGCGCAAAGATCACCCCACCCTCCCCTGGGGCGATTGGCGCCAAAATTTAATCGATGCTTGCTTCCATATTGGGTTAGTGTTATTCCAAATTTCATTCAAATCGCAGCAATATTTCCCGAGATACAGTAGGTGCAATGACAAAATAAGCACTTTTGATTGCTCCACCCCCTTTGAGATATTGACACACAAATTGAATCAGCACCTGTACTCAATAGGGTCTACCTATGGACCAATTTTCGTTTGATTCCGCCGGTTACTTCCTGAGATATAGCAATCACCCCCGCGCAGAACACGTGCGATTGCTCCACCCCCCTTGGAGATATTGACAAACAAATTGAATCAGCACCTGTACTCAGTAGGGTCTACCTATGGACCAATTTTCGTTTGATTCCGCCGGTTACTTCCTGAGATATAGCACTCACCCCGCGCAGAACACGTGCGATTGCTCCACCCCCTTGGAGGAATTCGCTAAACAAAGTCAGGTGCACCAGTTCACATGGTGGTACATATGTGCAAAAATTTTTGTTCGATTTCATGCAGTAGTTTTTGCTCTAGCGCGGCCACAAAAACTGGTCACACACATACAGACTCACACACAGACACACACACACACACACACAGACAGACATTTTCCAAAAATGGTCGAAATGGACTCAGCGCACCTCAAAACGTGCAAATCCGTCAAAATTCGACATTCGAAAATTTTCACGAAACCAATACTTTCTTCTATATCTATATATATAAAGATGACGGTGTTTGTTTGTTTGTTTGTTCGTTTGTTTGTTCGTTTGTAACCGCTGGCCAGAAGCCCCCACAGCACCTACGGACCTGAAACTTGACTCAAAAATTCGAACGTACCCCGCCCTCGTGCACCTCGAAGCCCAAATTTTTAATTTCGAATTAGTTATTTTTAAATTAATTAATTAGTCTCATTTTTGGTGTATCCGCCATAATTGAGGGGGGAAACCTCCCCCCACCCCAAAACATTATATATCGTTGGAAAGGATTTTTTTTTCTGAAAAAGAAAAGTTTTAGCACGTTTCTGTCCGTTAATTACGACAGGAGATATTAATTAATCAAATTTAGTCAATTTTCAAGGCATAACTCTACGCAACACTGAAACACTAGAGCCATTTTCCTGATCAGCTGCTCTTTTGTCCCTGAAGTTACTTTGTGGTTTAAATTTGCGTATAGATTTAAGCCTTGAAAATTTATTCAATTTGATTAATTAATATCTCCTGTTACTTACTTAACTTTCTGTCTCTTATATTTATTTGGCGAATTGATTTAAACTTTAACATGACTTTAAGTGGATTTTAAAAGGTTGTGGAGCGCATTTGAACTAAAGGATATAATATTTTTTCTTCAGAGGAGGTTAAAGTGAATTTAAATTTATTAAGTTGACTTCCTCAAAATTCGGGGTTCCCGAAAATGTCACAATGGAACTATCATTGTCAAAAATTTAGGGATGGCTTATCAGTTCCTCTTCGCATTTGGCGTCGTAAAGTTTGGCGACAATCAGGAAATTTACCAAACCTCCCATCCAGTGAAACACTACTTTCTCCAACTCAAAGAAAAATAAAACGGTCTGGGAAGGAACAGTAGTTGTTTGCAATTTAAAGCGTATTTTATTGCATGTTTAAAACATGTATTTAATGCCGCCATCACTAAATTTTTAATAATAATAGTTCCATTCTGACATTTTCTGTAACACCGCTATTCAGTTAACCGGGAAATTTTCCAAACTTCCCGGCCAGCGAAATCTTCATTATTTGAGAGTCACTGTTAGATTGTAATCACTTCAAAGAGATGGTACGAAAGACATTATATTTCTTTCCTTTTAATGTTCACATTAAAATCATGGAAGAATGGTTGTAGCTGATCTACCTGATACAATCGGTTCCCTGTGTTAATAAATTTAGATTTGGCGACCAATTTTACATTGAAATTACGGTTAAATCGGTGAATTATATTAAATTTCAAGGGCAATATTGCTGTGTTCGTTGAGAGTTTTCGAAAATCTTGGCTCTACAGTTGTGTCAAAAGTTCCATTGAAACGTAAAAATTTCGCTAAAAATAAATAAGTTCCTCACACACACACGAAAAGAAGAAAAAAGTCTTTAAAACTAAAATAATCCTCGCATTGAACACTACAAACTGAAATGGCATTAAAAGTGTCATCAATATATTTTAAAAGGTCGTGGTGCACATTTGAATTAAAGAATATAATAATTTTACTTAAGAGGGTGGAGTGAATTTAAATTTATTCAGTTGACTTTCTTTACTTTTTTGCACGGGCATCGCCGTGCGGGTACTGCTATATTAGATATAGAAGAAAGTAAAAAGTCAAAAGAATAAGAAAACAATAGCAGTACGAAACAAAAACGATATCGACAATATCTGCGGTCTTCCCCACTATTTTTTTTTAAAGTTAAAAGGCACGTTTGTTGTCAAATATCAAATTGCTACAATATGTCACAATTAAATATTAAAGGCTAAAAATTGTACCGAACTAAAAGGAATTATTTGCCTTGTTATATACCACACAGCTAGGAGAGCCTAGAAACGCAGTAAAATAAAATGCTTGTAAGAAACGAAATGAAGAAAAGGGAGCCAACAATGAATTTAAAAGATGTCGGCATAGTAACGCAATAAAACATTAATAATTTGATCAGAAAAGAGGTTTTCGAACTCAAAGTTCAAACGCTTGTAACTTTTTTTCTAGTGGAGATAAAAGCTTGGTTCTTCGACTGTAAGTCGAATCAACTCTGGGGTTAAAAATATCGCTCTATCCAATGGCGTAAAAATCAAAACTGTGGAATAATTAGTTTATTTTTTATTGATGGTTTTAATGAACCAAGTATTGCAAGAAATCGGGTGAAGCCTTGCAAAAGGCAAGTTTAAAAATTGCATAACTCGTGCTGTGTTTAAGTTAGAGAATCGGAACAAACTGCATAGGACGGACAAAATTTTTCTGCTTCCAATGATATGTAACATTAATATGTGCAAGTAATTTTTAACCCCAGTATTCGGCGATTTATGTGAAAATTGCATTGAATTAGAATAAAAAACGAATCGCTTATCGAATCTTTTCAAACTATAGCCTAAAGTCTTTCTGGGTAAATGGACTATTCAACACAAAAAGAATTTTTCAAATCGAACCAGTAGTTCCTGAGATTAGCGCGTTCAAACAAACAAACAAACAAACAAACAAACAAACAAACTCTACAGCTTTATATATTAGTAAAGATTAAGATTATTTTCTGTTTTCGACAATAAGAAGCAAAACTAATTGTTATTCTGTAATTGTGGAAATGTTAGAGGAAAATGAGCGATGTACCTGCGCCTTATTGTTCTTGCATGATATTCATTTTTGTGAAGAAAAAAAAAAAATCTTTGAGCAATGTTCAATAGAAAAAATTGAATCGAAATACTGCGTTTTTAAAGTTTCACCATATTTCTTGATTTTTTTCCTTTCTCATCACAGTGTTGATGTTTGATGTGCACCCCCCAAAATCAATTCCTGGATACGCCACTGATCCTTACTATTCAATTTTTGCTTATCCCAAAAGCAGAGAATAAGGAGGGAAAATTGAAAAATCTATTGAAATCCTTACACTAAAATCAATTACAAATACTCTCGGCCCCGCTTAATCGGGTAACGGATAAACGAATACCTCGCTTATACGAATAAAACATTCCGAAACCCAATATTTCCCCATCCATAGATGCAATGTTAAAAGCCCCAGCTTGAACAAATACCCCTCTTAATCGAATAATATTTTTTGGAACCGACGGTATTCGTTTAAGCAGGGCCGACAGTATTTTAAGTGTTAACAAGTAGAAACTGGTAACAGATAAACATTTTTAACCGACTTCAACAAAGGAGGAGGTTATACAATTCGTCGGAGAAATTTTTTTTTTTCGGTATGTTCCAAGATTACTCGAAGACGCCTGGACCGATTTAAAAAATTATTTTTTTGTTAGAAAGGTCTTTCTTTCCGATTGGTCCCATCCTCTCGTGGTCCGGGTTCGATAACGGGAACCTGCAGAAATCTTTCGAAAAAGAAATTGGGATCACAGTAATCGTAATAATGACCATTTTGTACGCCAGGCTTCTCTGGATTGCATAATGAAATTCATTTCTATGGTCTTTTTGAAAATTTTAAACCGAGTATCTTTCTATGTCCTGCTTTTTTCCTCCTCTAACTCCAACGAACTTAAAGTCGTACCAGGTACTAATTGATTCGTAATATTTCAGGTTTTATTAGTCTTAATTTACATAAGTTTTGATAAAGGAATTCTGAAGAAAGTGAGGAAAATCTCCAAATTTTTGCTCAAATTTAAAGCGATTTGTCCTAAATGATTAAATATGAAATACATTGTTACAAAACGTGATTGATATGAAACAGTAATTATAATGATAATGAAAATTTTGAATGAAGGCTTAACTGAAGCAAACATGAAACTCATTAGCGTGCCACGTACGTAATACGTCGTAAAATTTTATGAACCGCCAGCATCTAGTGTTGTTTTGAAATATAAATTAGTTGAAAAGCCGTTAATATTTAGCCTTTGATTAAACTAGTACACAAATAAATACCAGAGAATAACAAGGATTATTTTTTAGTGTCAATCGTTTAAAATTTTAGACGGGTTGATACTTTCTTTCTTTTTTTTCCTTACATAGTTTATTTTATGAAGCATTTGCTTAAGCAAATTAGGTGAAGTTTTGTAATGGAAACATTACCTTATTTCATATGTACATTTACACTAAAAAGAATAAAATAAAATATTTTTGAAAAAAAAAAATTGAACCGACTTCGGAACTTCACTCAGCAAATGCTCTAAAAAGTAAAAAATAATTTTATTCTTTGAACACCATCGATACTACATTTAAACATAAGTTTTGAAGTCGGCGCAAAAACTATAGGTAAAATGATGTTTACTATATTTTGCCAACATTTTCAGAGAAATCATTGAAAATTGAGAGCTGAATATTTGTACCATTACATAAATATGTATTTTTCAATGAATGCGAATGCGAATAAAGAACCTGGATTCATTTAAATTTATATTTATAGTTCCGAATGATTCTATTTAGCTGTTTTGCGCCGACTTCAAAACTTATGTTTAAATGTAGTATCGATGGTGTTCAAAGAATAAAATTATTTTTTACTTTTTAGAGCATTTGCTGAGTGAAGTTCCGAAGTCGGTTCAAATTTTTTTTTTCAAAAATATTTTATTAATTATTGAGTTTTCTTTTTCTTGTCGGACAACAATGACATCGGTTTCCAATCGCGTGAATAAGAAAAAGGGCTTAGCCGCATTTGCCAAAAAACGCTGCAATTCGAGTTCTATGTAAGATGAAAGTTCCAAACACTTGCTATTAGAATCAGAAAATTTTTCTCTTTTTTTGGAACTATTGTTTTAAATTTTCCAATATGTTTTCACTTCAAAAATCGCGAAAAACTTTTTAAAGGTTTTTAATTAATATCTCCGTTAATTAATGACACCCGAAGACGCGACTTAGCTAAGGACACTCTCGATCAACTCTCCTTTCAAACAAAGCAAAATTTTCAAAATCGGTTTATCCGTTTAGGCGCTAGAGTGTCGCAGACAGATACACAGACACGTCAAACTTACAAAACCCCGCTTTGTTGCGTTGGGGGAAAAAATTGTCTTTTCTTAAAAACAATAAAAGTGCACATAAAACGTGATACAAATAGTGAAACAATTGCAGTACGTACATTAATAACTGAAGGGGCAAGTGGATAATGGTGATATGTGACAATTTTTGAAAAACATACTTTTTATCATGGATGAAGGTGACAAGGTAATAATTTCTTTTTTGAAAGCTTTTTCTAGAAATTTAAAAAAAAAATTGTCACATATCTTTTTTATTCACTTGTCCCTTCAATTGTGTTTATGAGTTAATACAATTGAAAACACACTAATCTGAATTTGTGTAAATCGGTGAAATTCAAATGTCACATATCACCTTTATCCTGTTTGCCCCTTCAATTATAATTGCATTTTGCGTACTGACGCCCATCTAAGCTTTTTAATTCCCTAAATTACACCTCACTTTTTTGAACGGTACGAAATATAAAGCAAAAACAACAATCTTTAAAATTTATGATTTTTTTTTTTTGAAAAAACAGTCAGTTGTTTTTGCTTTGCTTAGAAAACACATTTCCTTGACTGCTCTTTTCTTGACATTAGTTTTTCAAGCAATTGTGTGCCTAGGACCTAATTACTGATAAGGCCAACTATATATGGCAATAACCTAAGTCCCATACATTTTATACGCTTTCAAATGGCCAAAACTAATTTAACCTGAAGCTCTACCTTTTTGAGTACAAAGGGGCCACAAGAAAGCTTTTGGGCCTAGACTACGACTTAACCCATTAATGTCTAGCGTCCCTTTTTAGAGCTTGCTAGAAAACCACAGAAAGTTTTCAGCTTTTAGATAAATTTCTTCTTAACTTGAAAATAACTGCAGAAAATAATCTACCAAAATTACTTCATCATTGAAATTTTAAAATCGCAACAACCCTATAAGAGCACTTTTGCTTAGTCAGCTGTATACCATCGTGTTTATAATATTTTTATCTACATTTTTGGGGGTAGGCGGGTAGGTAAACCTAGGTCGGATCTTATACTATGCGAGCGGCCGATCCTAGTGTGTATAGACGGCTGGTGCAGATGCACAGAAAAAGTTAGGGGAGAGGGAGGGAGGGGTCAAGAAATGGGGTTGGGGCAGCATCTCCATAAGATTTTTTTTTCTTATTTTTTTTTATAGCAACATTGTTTTATATATTGGATTTAAACGTTATTGATTAAATGACCTGTAAAAAATGTCAGAGAAGTGAATCAGAAATTATGACGGAAGGGGCCCCATTCTATTCAAAGTTCCATTTTTATGAAATAATATGAGAAAAAAAGTCTATTTTGTGGAACATTCAGCTTTTATTTTTGTGAAATAAATCAATCCATAGAGTAAAAAAATAATTTTCTCATTGAACATTACTTTTTAACTCTGAAAAGTGAGGGGGCAAGGCTCCTTTACTTTTAGAAGTGAGGGGACAGTCCCTTACTCCCCCCCCCCCCGTACGAGCCGTCTGTGCTAGGATGTCTGCCGCCCTCTTGTAAAAACATATTTCGTCGCCCCTAATGAGATTTTTTCTTGTTTTAATCAACGTCCTTTTCGATCTTTTTTTAAACATCTGTAAGTTTTAATGCATAAAAAGTAAGAAAAGCTTCTAAGGAGAAACTTTTCATGTATTATTTATTACTGTGAAAAAAGTTATACATACCAAATATTACTAGTTCTAAAAACACATTTCAATCTTTAGCGACATAAAAGAAGGACGGAATTGGGATGATTGGGGGTCGTCTCCCCCATTTTTTTTTTTTTTTTTTTTTTTTTCGAAATTGACGCAAAACAGTCGTGTTCAGTGGTAGGAGAGGAGAGTTGGGGTGTTCAGAAGGTCCTACCACGGAGAAACTTTCAAAATTAAAGGCAAAAATCGTTTTTAGAAATTTTTTAAGAAAAAAATTAAGTTGGGGTTCTAAGTTGAAAATCCTTAGAAATGGAAGCTTGCTTTAAATTTTTCTTTGTGACTTTATTAGCTTAGGACGGATTGCTGGTTTTTAGCCTACTTTCCCGTTAAAAATAAAAGAAAGACGAAAACAGTATAAAAAGTAGCTTAATGCATCTAAAAAATATCGCCAAGTTAAAAAAATAAAAAAGTAAAATGAATATCGAAAAATTAAAAATTTGAAAGTAGGGTATTAAGATGGGGAATTTGTGTGTCGGTCGGTCGGTCTGTCGGTCGGTCTGTCTGTCCCCCCCCCCCTAATAACTTTTGAATGAACAATCCGATTTGGACAAACTTTTTTTTGTTGGAAAGATCTCGGCGAGTACAGCTCATTCCCATATTTGATTTTTCGATTTGAGCAATTTTTGGTGTTAGAACCGTTCAAACTGCCGGTGCCGCGATACTAACTTTTGAGTGAACAGTCCGATTTGAACAAACTTTTTTTCTGTTCGAAAGATCTTGTCAAGGATTCTTCATTCCCGTATTTACATTTCCGATTTGAAAAATTTTTCGTTCAACATTGAACCGCTCAAGCAAGCTGTCACCCATAAAAACTTTTGAGTGAACAGTCCAATTTAAATAAACTTTTTTTTTTTGTTCGAAGGATCTCAGCAAGGATACTTCATTACCGTATTTAAATTTTCAATTTGAACATTTTTTCGTTCAACATTGAACCGTTCAAGCAACCTTTCCCCACCTAATAACTTCTGAGTGAACCATCCGAATGGAATAAACTTTTTTTTGCTTGAAAGATCTCGGAGAGGCTCATTCCCATGTTTCGCTTTTTGATTTGAACCATTTTTCGTTCAATATTGAACCGTTCAGAAAAAAAATTTAACATTAGCCTCTACGGGGCACTTAAGTTGAATGTTGATCCTGAACTTGAAGTCAAATTTCCTTCAAACTAACTTTGTAAGAAAATGGTTTTGATAAATAATGTTTGTAAAGTACTTTTCTGAATAATCTTCTGTGAGGACTCTGATTCCGACTCCGACTCCGCAAACATGGCGGAAATGCAGGCTCAGAAAAAAAATGACTGACTGTGCAGACGATTTTTTGTTTATTTATTCATTTGTTTTGTTTTATTTATTTATTATTAGTAGTACTATTTTTGGCAGACGATTTTTTTTGTTACAAAAATGTTTCATTCACGAGGACATTTTATTCTTTATTTATATTTAACAACTGGCAACGGATTAAAAGTGAAATTCGAGACACTTTATCAACGGACGAGTTTTTTTTTTTTTTTCTTTCTTTGATAAAATGTGTTTTGATGTACTTTGTACTTTTATTTATTTTATTATTATTTTTTTTTTGAAAACAATTGAGGAATTTTTCTACGGAAGAACTGTAACAGTTACATTCTTTAATAGGTGCGACAAAACTTTATTCATTCCTTTATTTACTTTTTAGGTGTCTATTTCATCTGATGAGAGAGGTATATTTTGGTTTTAGAAATCAGCTTTAAGTGCTAAAAAGGTATGTTTGACACAATTTTTAGTCTCAGATAATCAAGAGAACAATGATCATATGCTAGAATGCCGATGTCGATGAACGGGAAAGTAGGCTCGTTTAGTTCTTGACAGAACTTCTTGTCAAGTTTTAAATATGCAATTTGGGTCTTTTTTTTTTCTCGAAATTGATGTAAAACAGTTTTTATCAGTTTAGGAGAAGAGAGTTGAGGTGTTCCTTAGAAATAGAAGTTTGCTTTAAGGGGGTTTTTTTTTTTCATTGTGACCCTAGCTTAGGACGGGATGCTGGTTTTCAAGTTTTAAACTCGCAATTTTGGGCTTTTTTTTTTTTTTTTTTTGACGGAAAAGGGAAGGTTTTGGACTCTGTCTGGAAATTTTTTGACATTCAACGTTGTAAAAAAGAAATAGAAAAAAAAAAAAAAAACAGACTATCTTTGATGACGTTACCTGAGACAGGTGGATTCTGTCGTCTTCTAAAGACGGCTTTTTAAATTGAAGTATTTAATATAAAATTAAGAAGACCGTCTTATGGACGGTAGGAGTCCCAGCAACTTTCTGAAAATTCCTCAGCACTGTAGCTTTAATCTTTGGAATACGATAATTGGAGAAAAAGTCAGAGAATTCCCAACTGATTTTTTTTTTCGGAGCAGAAGTGAATTTCATGCTAGCTTTGAGAAGGAAGTTTAAATGAAGGCTCCTATGCGGGTACAGTTTTTAAAATTACAGCTTGACAACTTCAGACTACCTTTGCTAACGCTAAGAAAACTGAGAAGCTGCAATTGTTCTATCTGAAAAATTTGAAAAATTAAAATTTGAAAAATACAGTTACAGGCTATCTTTGGGTACGTTAAGAGAAAGCTCTAAAGTAGCAAAAACTTTCTTATCAGCTCTCCTTCTTCGGCTCTCCTTCGAAAATTATTAGGAATTGAAGTCCTGAATACGCAATTTTGGGTATTGTTTGATATCCATAGATTGTCATTTGAGTAATTTTAGAGGGGACTAAGAAATTTTTTAGGATTACGAATTTCAGGATTTTTTAAAAAAATTTCTAGCGCCTTCCAACTTTCCACTTACTTGAGTTCAACGAGAAAATTGGT
>JAXGGA010010316.1:0-47487 GCA_038373865.1 Uloborus plumipes | reverse complement strand
ACATTTAATTTAAAAATCGTCTGCTGAAAAATTAAATTTTATGTTTGATATTTGAAACTGGCATTTAAAAATCTCCATATATTATTTCTCTAAGCCGAATCCTATACCCGGTCGAAACTCGCTCATTTCTTTATCGAATTGCATGAAAATTTATGATTTTGAAGCTTATCCCGCGGGCTATTGACGAAAATTAGACCCACCCTCTAAAAAGTGTCGGTTCGTTTTTTATTCGAACTTCAATTTTTGGGCACAAAATTGACTCTATCTAGCGAAATAATTGTCGTATCGTCTCCATTTTGATTTCATTCGAAAGACTAAAAAAAATGCGTTCTTTAGAACGTTTCTCCGCTAGCGCCGCGTAACTAGAATCTCGAAAATCCACGTTTAAGCGACTTATAAGCGATTGAAGTTTGAAAAAGTTAAATTTTTTGCTCAACTGTTAAAATCGTTATACCATTGTTGTTAAAATCAATTTTAAATGCGACATTTCAAGCCAAGGCTTAGCTCGGTAAACCTTAATTGTAACTTTTATTGCTTCAAAATACTATGTTAGTTTTGCGATAACGTTAGTATTTAGTTTAGTAGTAGCCTTGGGTATTTGATTTTAATCAGGCAGATAATGAAGCCAATAAAAATTGTCGTATTAAATTTTAAGTTTAGAGTTTTTTTTTTTTTTTTTTTTTTTTTTTTTTTTGCGGAATTCCGCACGGGTCACCTAGTATATTACTTAATGAATTAAAGTGGCAAAATAGTAGAAATATGTTTGATTTTCTGATTTTATGAAAATACAAAAAATACCAACTTTTAAAAAATCATATAAAATCAACCGAGAAAAAACACGGAAACAGATTGATATCAGCTTATTAAGCACAGAATTGGCTTCAAATGAGCCGATTTTCAAAAATTTAAAAGATGGCTTTTTTGAGTAATTGCACTTCAAAGACTGGTGATTTTTGAAAATTTTGAAAATTTCAAATTTTATTTCCGTGGCTGTATGCATCTGAGGATCACAATAAAATATGATTAGAAACTACCTTATAAGGGCTTTAGACTGCTGTCTTTGTTTAGTAAAAAAAAAGTTTTTTCATATGGAAAAAAAATCACAAAAGCGGTAAAAAGTTGGTGATAAGGTCATTTTCAAAAAATCATAAAACTTGAACGGGGAAAAAACACGGGATTTCGTATATACCCACTTGTTGGGCACTAAATGGAGTTTAAATGAGCCAATTTTTAGATTTTTAAAAAATGGCCTTTTTGAGTAATTTCACTTTAAATATCGTCATTTTTTGAAAATGTTCAAAATTTCGAACTGTATTTCCACAGCTAGTGAAAGCGACAGCGTTTAGTGACATTAAGAAAATGACAATCCCAGAGAATCTCTCATTAGCCGAAAAAGATCAACTGTTCGACTTAAATTGTGACTCAGATTTGAAGGAAGTTTTTGATAAAGCTACCCTGATTGACTTTTGGATTCAACGACGCCAAGACTACGGTGAAATCGCCAACCGAGCAGTCAAGTTTTTACTCCCATTTTCAACATCCTACTTATGTGAAGCTGCGTTTTCTTCTCTTTGTTACCTTAAAAACAAATACAGAAATAGGCTGGCTTGTGTTGAAAATGACTTGCGTTTGAAGCTAAGCCCAATAAAACCAGACATTGCAACTTTAAGCAAATCGCTACAAGCTCATCCTTCTCATTAACTTGTGTGTACTTATGTTTGAATTTGTTGTATTGTTTTCCAAATACAGTTTTGTTCTACACCTTAAAGTTTATTTATATTCTTTCATCCTAATTTTTATTTCAAAATAAGCATTGGTTATAACTATGAAAAGTTTAATTTTAACTAATTTATTTACAATTAACTGCAAAGAACTAAATAAACATTGTTTTAAAGTAAAGTACTTAAAAGGCTAAATGTTATTTTTTAATTGTTATTTACAAACTTTACTATGTTGGCAATGGAATGATGATTAATCATTTTTATACTGGTGGTACATGAAAGGAGGACTTCATATTAGGTGGTACGCCATCAAAAAAGTTTGGGAACCGCTGTACTAGTGAGCTTGAAAAATAAATAAAAATATACAAAGTAAAGTGATGACTCTTTTTGACCTAAATAAATTAATTAATTCAACAGGAAACTATCGTTGTCCTAAAGAAGTTCCAATCTGCGCGGTTTTGCATAATCGAGCGCCTTTTATAGAATTAAAATTGCTTAAAAATTGTATCGTGATTGCAAAGCGTAAATTTTTCCTATGAAGTTTGTTTTCTCTACAATGCGCGATGCTCATAAGTATCAAAAAGAGAACTGCGCTGATTTAAGAAATTAGCCGAAGAGGTAAAAAGCATTTCTACTGTGTGTGGACAATGCAGATACTGTCTGTTTGCGTATTGTGCGCCTGGCAGACACGAGCACTTCCATTTGAAAAAGGGGAGATAAGTATTAGGATGCGCACTTGCTACTTCCTCGTTGCATTTCCCCCTATTTCGAGAAAGTCAGAAGAGACTTGGCGCTTGCGCAGATTCGACGGAGGTCTTGCGAAAAAATCTCAGACAGTATATCATTGGATAGGTCATACAGCACGTAAATGGATCGGTCCTTTAGTTTCAACTCTTTCAGTCGCCATTTGTCAGAGACTGCAACGCCTCCTCTGTAGCTCATTTGAATTGCGAATGCTGTATTCATAAAAAGTGTATTAACAGACGTAACAGAGAGATACGCCATGTTGCAACGTCAATTAGGTGTTTGGCTTGGACAAGAACAAATCGGTGCCTAGTAGACTGCGAATGAATTTGGCTCACTTTTTTTCTCAGAGAAAATCCTCAAAACGGGCCCTTCATTCAAAGTTTCTGTATGTATATATGGAGGGGGGAGGCAAGAGTATGCATTAATGTATTATTTTTTTTGAAAAAAAAAAAAAACCAAAACAAAACCCCCACTTATATGTAAAAACATTAATTTTCAGAACCATGAGGATCAGTTGACATCCCCCCTGAACCCGTTAAATGACGATCCTGCATGGTGGTAAACTTTCAGGCAACCTGTTTCCTTTCGGTCTATCTGTTCTGTGAACAGAGTAAGGCGTGCCACAAGGACTCTCACGAACGGCCGTTTTGGTTTGATCAGTAAAACGTTGGACTCATAACTAGCAGGTCCTGGGTTAGATCCCAGCCGATCAATGATCCTCCGTGTTTGCTCGCTACGACTGCTAAGGCACGTTAAATATGTCATTAGTTTTCCAAGTTCCCATTAAAATCAATACATCGCTGGGTTCTGGATCATGAGTTGCTCGGCTCCTCGTCTGAATAAAAAAAAAACCTAGTTTTGTTCATGGTCCCATGCAACCGGTCCAACCACAAATAGTGATGGATACTGGGGACGCTGGAGTGTAATGCATTAAAATTGTGGTACGATATGTGCAAATATGCTTAGGCAGGGATTCAAGTGAAACAGCACTGCGATCGCTTCGAATTGCAATCGCTACTGGAAGTGAATTACATTATCATCAACTCAACTTGGCACTGACGTCACTACGGGTGGAGCCAATAAGAGCTCACAAGCAGTCAGTGATCTCCTCTTATTCGCCAAGTAGGCTGTGACGTTTTATCTAGCTCGTTTTTCATAGGCAAACGTCACGCTGACGTCACGATGTTTTTATCAAGAAACGTTCTAATGTAATTCATTTCCAGTCGCGATTGTAATTTGCGATTGCCTGTTTCACTTGAATCCCTGCCTCAATCATTACCAGCGGCAGTGCCCAGTAGAAACACAAAGACCGCGTCACTTACGTGTGATATTAGGGCCGAATTCAAGTGGAAGCGATTGCAATTGCAATCCCTTCGAGGCGATCGCAATTGCAATCGCTACTGGAAGTCGAATTACGATAGAATAGCATCTCGTAGCGATTGTATGTAACGTTTCACTTGAATCCAAATTTGGGAATTTGCGATTGCATTGGTGAGTTGCGATCGTCCGTGTTACGTGTTTCACTTGAATCCCGGCCATAACCAGTCCAATGACAACTGCGAATCGCCAGTTCTGCTACCATAAAGCGAATAACAGACAGCACTCCATTTGCAATTAACTCTTCTGAGCAGGAAACGTTACGAGGAACCACTCAACTTAACTCTCTCCGATTTCGTTTTCGTTCTTGTTTGTGCTGCACAGCGAAACGGAATAAAAAGTTACTTTGAGCTCCTGTCTATAAAATACATTTTCTTTCGGAAAATATTCGAAGAAGGAAGATCGCTATGGCTTCAAATGTCGGAGTTCCCGTGAAGTTGCTGAGGGACTTTATCCACAAGAAAATAACTGTCAATACGTCTTCCCAAGATCTGTACAAAGGAATTCTGGAAGAAGCCGAAGACAATCTCAATATGTGTTTGACCGACGTGACAGTGACTTTCTGTAGCGGTGCCACTTCTGAAATGGCAAGCGTTTATATCAGGGGATCGAAAGTTCGCTACATCAATCTTCCAGACGAAGCGAAGTATAATTTGATGGAACTGTCGAGAAAACCGGCGCGTGGTCGAGGTGGTTTTCGTGGTGGACGCGGACGTGGTGGTGGTAGAAAACCGTCATTTCATCGTCGTTAATTCATCGCTAAGAACTTCGTTTGAACATTTCACGCATATCTTTTATCTTGTTCATTCATTTGTATCTCGGGTTTTATGTAATTAAAAGTCTTTTGGCTGTAAATTCGTACTTGATTTCTTTTACCATTAAAATGTCAATTATTTACTAGAATAAATGAGATATATTGGTGAAATGGTAAGAAATTGAATTGCTGTTTGACAATGTTTTATGCTCTTGATAACCTTTCTTAAAGTAAATGTGGGTTTGAATAATGATGAATTATATCATAAGATCCGTAAAGACCTGAAATGCAATTAATATTTTGAAATGTTAAATAAAATGAAGTTAATTTTAGCTTTCTGTTGGATGTCATGTATCTGGCATTAGAATTGTTTCAGCAACTCTCCAATACAACTAAATTAATACATTAGTAAAAAACAAACACTTATTTCTTTTGTCATTTTTTTACAGAGGAATTTAAAAAATAAAAACCCCGTGTTACAACAACATAAAGTGGACAGTAATTTCTATTGCTTTTTAACTAATTTCAAAAGTCCTCGAACTTAGCTTCTCAAGGAGGGTTATTCAGAGGTTGTTTTAGTTTTGCTTTCAGTTTAGTAGGGAATATTTAGCTAGAACATAATGACTTTGGGTTTTGTTTTTCCACAATTTATGCTGATTAGTTCTGTATAACTCTTTTAGTTCTATGGTGCAAACATTTTCCCCGCTTTCTTATTTTGTGTTTTCTACTTTGTAAGGTTCTCAAGTCTGGGCTGGTCCTTGGGTTCGGACAACGCCCAAAATTTAAACTGCTCTAATGAAAATTATCCTTTTTTCTGTTTAAGATATTTAACTTTATGTAATCAATTTCAGGGGTGATTGTGTCCGTTATTTTACCGGATTTCCGGTATTTTATGATCGATTCTGGTATTTTCTTAGTCGGAAATAAAATATTTTTAATTATGCTTTTGTCTTCCCACCTTCGGTATTTTATTTTTCGAGTTTTCGGGGATTTTCCGATAATTACTAATAATATTCATCGAGCAAAAATGTTAAGATGCCATTCCATTGTTTTTGACTAGAAATTATATGAAACTATTCGGATGTATGAAATGTGTCTTGTTTGTTTATGAAAGACAATTTATTATTAAATATGTATAATTATAAAATTAGGTGTGCTTAAATAATAAGATCCTTGGTTTTTGAAAAAAGCACCCCCCACCCACCACACACTTCTCTTCAAAACTTTCAGGTATTTTTTCATGAACTCACAATCACCCCTGCAATTTTATGTGCCTGTGTGAAGAAAAGTTAATTGAAGTAAAATTCTGATTGCAATTCCAATCATCAGGTTTCTCAGCATGGCCTTGAGAAATTCCCGGCTCTTCCACTTTACTTATTTGAAACTAATGGAATGCGTTGCAAATTCTTATTTATTTCACATTTACATGAGAATATCATGTGAAGAAGTAATGCATGTTTGAAAAAAGATTCACACCTTGTGCTATCTTCTTGTACAAGGATAGCCTATCTGTGTCATACCAGAGCACTTAAAATATGTTTTATGCTCTATGTTTTATTTTTAAACTTCAGGAAGTATTGTGGTCACAACAAAAAATTCTCTTCAAATTTTGGTCTAAATTTTGAATTTGCTCACTTGCGAATTAAATGTTGAGTTGATATTTCGACCTATCAGCACGTGCATATGTACCTACTGTCTGTTTGCGTTTTGTGCGCCTGGCAGCCACGAACGCTTCCACCTGAAAAAGGGGAGATAGGTTTAGGATGCGCACTTCCTGATGCCAGCTTTTGCCGCTGCTACTCCTCGTGCATTCCTCTATTCGCGAGTCAGAGACTGGCGCGTCGAGATTTGACGGGTCGCACGAAAAATTTGACGTACCTTTTACCCGAAAATCCTTCGACCACGGAGAAAATTACGATGAGTTTTCTCGTGATGTCTGTATGTATGTATTTTTGTCGCATAACTCAAAAACTGTATGCTGTAAAAGCTTCTAGTTTTCTTTTTTCGTTTTAAATAGAAACATTAAAGCAATCTCAAACCACTTGCTGCTGAAAGGCTCATATTGTTAAAAAATACACTAAGGAAAAAAAAATGAAAAAGACTGAAAATCAAAACATTTTTCTTTAAATCCCAAGTGTTATCTTTTAATGTTCCGTCTTGTAATAATTGCTAATTAAACTCTGAAATTCAAAACTGCATTAATGTTTAGTGAAATTGCTGGAGCTTTAGCCACAGCCATAGCTTCTAGAAGTAGAGCTGAAATGTCAAAACGTTTTTCTGCTCCTGGCCCTGCATACAGCGAAAAATATCCGTATATTGCTAATCTACTTAATTTTCTACACTATTCCAAAAATTATTTAGAAACTATGGCATTATTATGAATTATACCTCATTATCTTCGACATTCTTCTGAGCAACTTTTTGATGAAATTATTGGCAAATTAATTTCATATTTGGAAACTTATGTTTGATTTTTCAGGTGACATTAGACTTTTACACAGAAGATGGCATTCAGCAAAAGTTGGTTGTGGAGGAAAACTTACGGGTACTGGACTTGTGCCAGTTGCTTACTCTCAAATTCAATGTTGCCAGATCTCACACTTGGACATTGGTTGAACAGCTGACATCACTTGGCATAGGTAATTCAATTTTAACCATTTTTCGTTTGCGTAACAAATTGATCCATTGCAATAGCAGGGACTGCCGACTATTGGGTTCATAGGCAACTTGTACAGGGGGGCAATTGCGCCCTCACTTCAAAAAGTAAAGAGGCCTTGCCACCTCCCTTTTTAGCTTTTAAAAAGTAATGATCAAGTGAAAAGTATTTTTTACTCAGTGGATTGATTTATATCACCAAAATAAATGCTGAAAATTCCAAAAACTGAACTTTTAATGTTTATTTCATAAGAATGGAACTGAATTGTGAAGGGGAATTCTATGTTTGCCAGCCTAGTTGATTTTTGAGGCTGTATTCCACATTTTTAGAGGTAATTGAATCAGTAATATTAAAATCCAATAATATAGTCGAATTTTACAAAAAAAAAAAAAAAAAAATCCCTTTTAGAAGTGCTGTTTCCTATGCCCCCCCCCTCATTTCTTTCGATTCCCTACATTTCTCTTAACTCCCCACTTTTTTAGTGCATCAGCTGTCTTTGACTTGTTATGTAAACTAAAAACAGGCGAGTCAATTCGAATTTTCCCAGGGTAGGAGCATTAAAATGGCTAAGTGTATATTCTCCATGTAAACTATATAAAAAAAACATACCGAACTTACAGGCAAATACATTGATTTCCGAAATTCAGGGGGGCAGCAATTCCCCCCCCTTTCCACCCCTAAATGATAAGCCTGTCAAAAAAATAGGTTACAAAACATTAAGTTAGTAGTCAAATTTGAATTAAATCCAATTTAAGTTTGATGAAATTTTGCTGCTTTTATCCAAAGTCTTATTGTTCTTGCAGATAGAAATAAATTGCACGTATCATTAACATCACTCTATCACATTTCAGAGCGCAGCTTGGAAGACCACGAAGATGTCCTACAAGTATATGCTGGGTGGAATCATTGGAAAGGTGGCCCAGAAAATAAATTTGTTTTCAAACAAGATTTTCGAAAATATGAATTCTTCCGTACACCTCAGGTATGATGCTGTCCTGTATGTCCTTGATTTTAAAAGTCAGTGAGCGTGAAGAAAAGGAGTGGAAAAAAATTCACTTCAAGAATTTTTCGTGAAGAAAGTTTCATCTCATTGTAACAAACTTGATAGTAAAGAAAAGTTTTAGAGACCAGGCTCTTTTCTATACATTCTTTTCAGTGCAGTAACCATGGACATCTCCTTATCAAACAGCCCCATTCCAGAATGCATTTTTTTTTTGTTGCTTATATTGTCAAGTCTCGATAACTCAAGTCTCAAGGGACTAGCTAAAAGCTGTAACTTATTGATAGTTCGAGTTATGAGACGTTCCCACATCATTCTCAAGAGTCTAGGGAGCCAAAGGAAACTTTGAGGTCAAGGGCGTATATAAAGGGTGCGCTCAGGGGGCCTGGGCCCCTCCTAAAGTCAAGAAATTCTTTTTGGAAAAGCATAATTCGGTATGCATATAGCTTTTACCTTTTAAGGAAAAAAAAAGTGGAATCAATCTCCTCCCCGGCAGGTTCGAGATGAGAGATCAGCCGGGCCCACAATTTTTAATCTTTTTACCAGTGGGGAAAATGAAAAAAATAAGTCCCACTCTCCACTCCTATGTCATCAAAGACAACTGAAAATTGCATTTTTATGACTTCAGTATCCAAAAATTTCAGGAGGAGAGCTCCTTATCCAGCTTTTCTCCAATAATTAGATCAATAACCGAAAATGGCATTTTAGGGATTTGAAATTAAACAATTTCTGTTAAGGATATCTTCTATCCCGTTATTTGTTTCTAACGCCTTCGAAGATAATTTCCAAACCTGTTTTAGAAAGAATATGTCACGAATTTCTCACCCTTATCCCTAACAATATCTAAGGTACTGTAAAATGGTGTGAATCGGTACTTTTCAGCTTTGATTGCATAAAAAGTAGTCAAAAGGTTTTTTTTAATTTGATTTGTTTTGGTAAAAACTTTGGTATTGCTTTGTTTTTGATGTTCCAAGCAAAGACAAAACATGTTGAATAGTTATTATTTATCTATCGAATGATTTAGGGGTGTTCCGAATTACCCGGCTGATAGGGGTCAATCGGAACACATCACATGCTAAAATTTTTCTTTTTTTCAGTTTAACCTATGATAGGTGTCACAAATATTAGTAATATTGATGGGGGAGAATGAGAACAGATAGTTACTGTCAAATAAGAGCTTATATTCTATACCAGTAAACGTTTATGATTTGTCAAAAATCAAAAATAATTTTGAACTTATGAAAAATTAAAAAACTGGGTCCCTAAAACTGGTTTTATTGGGCCCCATCCAAAATTTTACCCTATACATGCCACTGTTTGAGATAATGGAATATTCGAGTTAAAAGGCTTCAAGCTATTGAGACTCCACTGTATCTAATTCTAAACTTTTATTTTGAAAAATTTGCCTATAGAGATTTTTTGCAATCATCTGGCATCTAGTTACGTGGCCTTTAAGAATAATGAAACAGTACAGAAACATTTGAAGGCTTAAAAAGTGCAGAACTAATGTGTATTGCAAACACTACACTTTATTTTATAATCTATATGTTTAGATGTATATACATAGTTATTACCAAAATTTGCATTTATTACCGAGTGCCTTTTTCAGTTTTCATTTTTTGTTATCAGTTTATTAAATTTCAATGTTGACATAATTTTTTTTTATTAGTTCAATTTAAAATGTACTTTTATGTTTGAGATTAATCTATCATGCAGGTGTTTAGATTTGTAACTTTATTGCCATAAGTTTGATCTCCTTATTAATCTTAATTTTTATTTCAGCAATTTTTTCCACTCTCAATGCTGGACCTGGGATCAAGTATTGAATGTTTATCAGAGTCTGCCGATTTAGCAAAATTTGTTACTCTGCAGGTACTTTTTTTCAAACATTCTAAGATGCATAAAAATCAATTAGTCTAAGTGTAATTAGTAAAATGTGTTTGGATGATTAGCTACCTTATCAGAGATTGTTTTTATGCTAGGATTTGTTGTAGCCTTACTACATGTGTGGCAATTTCAGGCTTATTTTTTGGTATACCTTTTATTAATCTATTACTTAAAGACTGATGGCTCTTTTATATTTTGTCTGAGCATAGGTACATAAGTACATTAGGGACTATCTAATTGTATAGTTAGCCTAAAAAAATAATAGAAAAAAATGTATTATTAGCAGTAACCTTAAGTAAACAAGATACACTGTTAACACTTAAAATAAACAACAGGCTTGAAAATTAAAACATATTGAATAAAAATGCAACTTTAGAAACATGTTTTTTAGGTATCATAATATATTTTTCTTACAAATAACAATTTCTTTGAAAATTAAGCCGATGATTTTGCCATGTAACGCGTCAGAATGTCTAAACACTTCAGTTCGCATAAATTTGCAAAGTTCAAAAAACCGTAAAAGGCTTGAAATAAAAGTGTCAAGAGCGCACTGCACACACTATTTGTATAACGTTGAATATCTTTCGTTATCTCTGGACTATAAAAATGTTTGTTTTATATTTTTAGAATATTTTAAGCAATGGAGAGAAATCGCCGACCGTTCAGAGTCTTCTATGGTGCAGGGAACCTGGGAAAGACTCCTGGAAGAGGTTATTCTTTAGAATAGAAGGCCAAACATTGTGTTTTGCTTCCGCATCTTATGCAAAAGTAGGTGATTTTCTTTTTTTTCTTTCATAAAAATATTTCTTGCACTTTTGAAAGAAAAGCACTCTTTTCTTTCCTCTAAAAACTAATTCATTTCATAAATAGCACAACGTTCTCTATTGTTCATATTATATCTAGTTACTGATTTTAAAAAATGTTAAATAATAAGTTAGGCAGTGTCTAATCACAATAATTAATAGCTTTGTTACTGCTTTTATATAAAACAAAAACTATAATCAACGTAATTGAAAGCAAAAATTTACAAAAATCCATAAACTCACATCTTTTTTCGTTAAGAAAGGTGTTTCTTGTAGTCATAAAATACCCCTCTGAAATTTCTGTGAATTAACTTATATTTGTCTTGTTGCTTTTGTATATTTTCAGAAAATCGGTTTTTTATTGAATTAAAACTTCAGTATGAGTGTACTTTGACTCTCAAATACAAATACAAATGTGACAACCAGCAACAGGCTCTGGGCCCAACAGGGCTGATCCAAGTCAAATTATAGACCCCAATGAAGATCAATGGCCTTTTTAAAACTATTCACTCCATTTCTCCTTACCACCTCTTCCGGTAAACTGTTTCAAGAGTTCACTACCCTACTAAAACAGTAATTTTTCCGAATTTTCAGATTAGCCTGAAATTTAAACAGCTTAAAACAATATCCCTTGTCCTGCTTTCCGTGCAAATATCTAACCCCGTAACATCTTTCATTTTGATAAATTTAAACAACTGAATCATGTCCCCTCTGATTCTCCTTTGCTCAAGACTATACATGTTAAGCATTCTAAGTCTGGAATCATAGTCTAAATTATAAAATCCATTCACTAAACTTGTAGCCCTCCTTTGTACCCTTTATACCAATAAATTAATATCTTTCTTTAGATAAGTTCCATAGTATTCAGTTAGTAAAAGTTAGTTATAAGTATTCAGTTTTGGTCTCCTTTAGATAAGGAGACCAAAACTGAATAACATACTCCAAATGAGGTCCTTTTTGAAATATTTATTATGAGATAGTTGTGAAGCAGCAATTTGTGTATTTTGTTTTATTTAACTATTTATTTGTTTTTTTATCCCTTAGGATGAAAAACAACAACTGTGGCCATTCAGGGATCTAACAGAATATGAAATTTATACTCCTATTGAAAAAAGTTGTACCACTCCGACATCTTATAGCTTTTGCTTGAAGGTGAATAGTTTTTTATTTCAAAACAACCGAATAAATAAATGTATGAATGAATTTTCTTGTTCTGGTGAAAAAACAATTAGTTTCTGGAATATTCAACATTTTTAAAATTAAAATGAATTAATTTTTTCAATATTGCAATGTTTTAACAGATTGGACATTGAAATAAAATACAGCTACAAGTGATTAAGTTTAATTGTATTTCATTTTAAAATCAACTTGTTAGCTCTTCAAATAGTGCTACAAAAGCAAAAATTGAACATTTATTCTTATGGCAGTATTGAATTGTATGTGTGATATGATGAACTGGTCATCACATTTTTTCAGATTCAATTAAAAAAATTGCTGCATGTCCAATGATCATGTAATGTCACAATCATTTGAATTAGGTATTGAAAAAGAGTGATTTAACAGGCTTTATTATAACATACAAGGCAGTTAAAAGTTTAAAAATGGTGGAATTTTTTTCTTGATTTATAAATACCTGTCCTTGAAAGTAAATATTGATTTGAAAACCCTAAGGATTTATATTTCATGTGTATCTCTAGTTATTGTTGCAGTAATTATTTCTCAGTTATAATAGTGGCTCAGCTCATTACATTTCGCTTTGAATTTTAGAAGCATATGACTTATGCATATACACATTATGTATAAAGCTCAGATAATTGTTATTTTGTCTTTGTGAAACACCAAATTAAGTAATAGTTGTGAAAATGCATGTTTTTTCTGAAAAAATTACAAGCAAAAGTCATCAAAAATCATGGTTTTGAGAGCTCGAAATAAAGCCTTGTATTTTGACATTGTTATGGATATCCTACAGGCTTAGTCTTCTTTTAGTGTGACTTAAAATAAATAATATGTAAATGATATATTTATGGAAGTTGAAGTTGTTTCAAAACTTGATTATTTTTCAGAATTCCGTATGTCCAGAGGAAGATTCTCGGAATTTGCTGTGGCTCTCCTGTGAAAGCGAGAGACATCGCCGATGCTGGATTGTTGCCCTCCGATTAGCCAAAGTAAGCATAGTTAAGCGTATTTTGAAAATCAAGTCATGTGTATAAGAGTATGACTTGGTACAAGTCTTGTTGCTATCTCTGAGAAAAACATCATTTTGAGAGGCTAATGCTTTATTTGCAGAAGGACAATTGCACTGGAACAAAAACTTCCTTGTAAGCAGTGGTGGCTTGTCCATAGGGGCTGCAGGGCTGCAGCATCCCCAGTAGTTTTTCTGAAAAATATGCTTTTAAGTTAATTCATTCATTCATATTTTTATTTTATTTTGATCCTGAGTGAATTTTTGTCATACAAAATCCATAGATGGACATTAAAGGGAGATTTCGCTACACACACGCACGCTATTCAGTTATCAGTCAAGTCTATCTTACAGCCTCAACTAAAGTGTGAAAAAAATTGAGATTTCTTGTTGTGTTCTTTGAACCAAAAGTGGCGTTTCATACCTTTTCCAAAATCGTTGTTTGAAAAGCATGTGTTTGCATGTTGTTTTAGAGCTTTGGAAACTGAAAGCAATGCATATTTTTTCAAGAATTTTTTTAAAAACTAGCTTTTAGCTAATGATGTAACTACCCTCCTTTTGTAATCTAATGCGCAAATTTTCAGTCCCTTATCAGTAAGAAGTATTGGGTTTAGTTTATTGGATATCAGTCTAATTTTTGAGCTGTTTTGTCACGCAGGGATCAGAATAAAGGAAATCAGATGATGCAATGTCAATCAAGTATGTCCCAGTAACTGACTGCCGTAGAAGAAAAAATTGATTTTTGTAAGACAGTGCTGCTGAAAATGAATCCTGCTAAAAAATGATTTGTGGTGAGTCGCCTTACCCACCATACTCACTCCACGTTGCATCACCTGATTTCTGTTTATTCTGATTGTGATGTAACCAAAATGTGAAAATATGATTTATCTGAAATGCTACCTCCATATATTTTACTCCTAAACCGGTTGATTTTTATTAATCCGGATTAAAAATGGGCATTAGGATGACATAAAGTTGTTGACAGCAAGGGTGATCTTGTTATTGATTAAGAACAAACATTTGTAAAAATGTTTGTTTGTACTTAGTTATGAAGGAAAAAACCGTATTTTTCAGTCTACTTAATGCATATCAAATACTTTAGCTGTCATTATTAATACTTTGAAATCTCTAATTCTATTTAAACAATTTCAGTATGGAAGGAAAATTCGTGAGAATTATAAAGAACTTCAATCCAGGCATTCAGACTGTGCTCTCGATTCCGAAGACGGCGGGATTACGAATCCCATGGAATTGCTCTCCGTAAGAAATCTTGTTATTTTATTGGCATGCATGTTCTTTGTGTTGAAATAGAAAATAATATCTCGATATCTTATCTGTCCTGCATCTTACAGGATTACACTCCAATGAAACCTCGGGTTGCCATGGATTTCACTGGATCTCAGAGTAGGATCGTGGATGATCCGAAAGAAGCAAAAGCCATAGCTGCCGCTGAAGGCCACACATGGAAGGTAGAGGATATTTTGCAATTTTTAATCTTCAAGTTCAGTTTAATTAAATTTTATTTTTTATTCTGAGAGTTGCTGGAAAAAAACACAGTAGAGCCTTTGTTGGTTCTTTTGGTTTCTGTGGTGAAAGAACTTTAATTGGCTTTACTGCCTCAAACAGTTAAATTTTAGAATTTTCAAAATAGTGTCCATTGAAAGATTTTTAAACAGATGTCTGAGTTGATTTTTTTTAATGAATAAATACATTCAATCGAGAACCAACCAGAGCAACTGTTGCATGAGCAAATATTAGTAATAGTAGCGTTAATTACATTGAAAAAGTATTGCATACTAGCGCATGGAAAATGGAAATAAAACATATAGAAGTTACTTTGTCTGTTTTGTAGTCTGTTTTGTAGTAGGGCCATGAACAAAATTAATATGCTAAAAAAACTTCTATTCTAATAGATGACACTAATTAGTTTACTTTGTTGTATTGAAGACTTTACTTTTGGAAAAAAATTAAATACCTAATCTCAAAATTGATGGGTAAATTAAAAAATATTGAAAATAATTTAGAAAATTCAAAATGTTCGGATCCTTAAATCAGTCCCTGGTTCCACAAAGATAACATTCAGGGGTAGGAAGTAAGGAAAATAAATCTGGTCTAATGGACTAGTAATTAGAAAACTTTTCTGCTCTTTTTCCAGCCATGTGTCCTGGTTTTAAATAATGAAAAATGAAAGAGAGGAGACAAAAATACATATAAGAAAATGAATATGACAGATATTAGTTGATTAGCTATTTACAATAGACAGACATGTCTGAAAGACTGGGGAAGAGAAGCATTTTGCTGTTTGCCAGCAAAGGAATGCTGGCAGTATTTAATCTGCTGTTTTGCAAATAAAAATTAAAAAAAAAAAAAAAACCCCTAAAATTGTAAACCAAGGTAAAACTTTCAGGGGTTAAAAAAAAAAAAAAAAAAAAAAAAAAAAAAACCTCTTGAAGTTCAAAAAAAAAGAGAACAGGAATAAATCTTTGCTGGTCCACTAAAATCTACATTTTGCTGGTGTGAAGAATATTTCTGTGGGCCTGGGGGATCAGTGGACTATTGTTAATTTTGAGCCCCAACATTAATCCTCAATGAAACCCAATGAGAAACTGAATCATTATGCTTTTTGGTTGCAATTCACTGTGAGCTGTACAGAATGAGATAAATTTTCTCTTTTCCTTTTCAGAGGAGGCTGCCCTGCTGCCGGGCCTCCGCCGGCCCGGGCCCCAACCCGGGCCTGGACCCGAGTCCCGCTGCCAGGCCGGGCCTGGAGTTTGGGGTGCACGCCCTCCAGCCCTGGTTTTACAGCGGGATGTCCAGGGACGAGGCCACCCACCTGCTCACCAAGTACGGGACCGTGGACGGGTGAGTATCTCGATTTATTGCGATCCACTCTGGGACGGTGGGATGTCGACCAATATTATGAATCAATTTTGAAGATTTTATCAATCGGGGAAATTGTTTTGGCTGCTGTGTAGAGTAGATCTTTGTTTGCCCGAATTTCCGGTTAATCCGGATAAAAGTTGTAGAAGGTTAAAAAAATTTTATATGTTTACTTCTGACCTGAAAATAACCACTTACCGCCTGGCGACCAAACATCTTACTATGGTGACTAAATAAAACATCCAGCCGGTTGCTATTTGAAAACTTAACCAGCCACAGATAATTTTTACTTCATGGAAAAATTTTTTTCAAAACAAGTCATATTTAGTTCCCCCACGTTTGTGTAATGTAAAAAGGGTCTGCATTGATTTTAAATTTCCTTTATTCCAGTTTATGCAACCATTTCATCTGTACAACAATGTTGCTATTAGGTCTTTTATGCCTTTAGTGTTTTGCCTTATTCATTTCATAAAAGAAGAATCTTGGGTAAAGTGGCAGGCATTGTAAAAAAGTGGCTACTAAATTAAAAATATCTACCAGCCAGTGCCTAGCAAAAAAATTTCAATTTTCAGGTCTAGTTTATATGTCCACTGTTAATAATCACTATAGAAAAATCAAGTGTCATTGCCGCAAGATGGACTCCTTTGTTAACATACTAAATAACAGAAGAAAGATTTTCAGCACAAAGAGATGAAATAACAGTCGGGGCACCAGTGGGAATTGAACCCCCGACCTCTGGTATTCAAAGCAAAGCTTTTACCACAGAGTCATAGAGGTCTCACGAATTTTGTATTCACACTAATAATACAGCTGGCTTTTGATTACTCAAAGCCTTTTATTCAAAAATTCCTTTATCTTGAAATTTTCATTCTGTACAGAAAGCTGTGGAGACTTTCCATTACTCGAAGGCTTCAGCCAGTGTTTTGAATCGGTTTTTTTTTGCCTTTCTTCCTTAATTCAATGTTTTAAAACAAAAACTTTCAGTAAAAAGTAGTCCTAAGTTGTCTTTGAAAGTACTGCTGCTCTTCAAACATCAAGGTTGCAGAAAATACTGAATACTTTTAGTTAGGAAGCGCAGTTACTTAAATCATAATTAAATTGCATTTTAAGCTTTAATACTCATTGTATTCTAACTTATTGTAATTCATAAATTTGTGAAATGATCTATATAACCTCAAATTCTAAGTAATAAACACTTAAAATTTAAAATAAATAACCAAAAATTTAAAACATTTGGTTTCAAGGTGGGCATTATAATGATCTTCTACTGTACCAATTTATGAATTTTTGTATTTAATACAATTATGTATTAATTATTATAATTATTATTTCACTTAAGATGTGCAATTAAATGAAAGATACTCTTTTGGTTTAGGGTTTTTCTTGTGAGAGAAAGTCGAAGGAATCCTGGAAGCTTTGTTTTATCCTATGTATACAACCATAAAGTACATCATTGCCAAATATTTCCGGTAAGATGGATTTTTTTAATGTAGTGTCATTTTCATTATAGCAAATAAATCTAAAGTGACCTTTACAAATAAAATATTGATGCAACTTTCATTTCAAGAAATACTTTTCTTTAACTCCACATTTTACTCTTGGACCGTTTTTCTTTTACTCTCCTTTTTTCTATAACTGTGTTCAAAAGTTGCTATCTAAAATTTAAACTGAAATTGTAAAAGTTTAAAAATGTTGTTTTTTAGTGTTGAGTTACTTCGATTAATAGAATTTGTCTCTTTCCCCCTTTCTCATATGACTCTAAATTACTACTCAAGATCACTCTGAACTAGATTAATAATTCATTTTAAAGGGTTTTTCATAATTATAATACCTTAATTTTGGATAACTCTGCAATACTTTGAAAAAAAAAAAAAATATACTGTTTTATTCCAGTAAACGCAAAATTTAGCTTTGAGGGCTTTTCCACAAATATATATTCTGCATTATATGTTAGAAACTTCTCAGAAACACTCGAGTTGTTTTCTATTGTGTACTAATGTCAGTTGTATTATATGCTTTTGGTGGGTTGTGATTTCTAGAAAGCGAGAGGGTCATAAGTATTGTTTTTGGGAGTAAATATTGGGTCTGTAGCAAATGTTTCGAAACACAAATATTAAAGACATAGCTTAAGGCTACCTTTGCTCCTGTTTAACCCATTTATGCCCAAGTTTTTTTTAACATTTTTTAAAAATTTTTATCTGTTTAAAACTCTTACTTGGATTGGTTTACATACATTTTAGGCTCAAAACAGTTCGCCGTTGCCACATTTATTAAGTTATTTAACGTCCTGTTGATGGGATATTTTGCAGATATGTGCACAAAATACAACCTTACTTCACTTTGCTTTTGCAAAGTAACATTACAGAAGGCATCTCTAATCAATTTTTAGCAAATCATTTAAAAATAGTTTAATTTTATGAAAAATAAGTTCGCAAAAAAAAAACTTACTTTCTGTGGCTACCCATGCTGGATCGTTGCTTGACTGATTTGGCTGAAAATAGCTGTCAATAAATAAACTTTGATGCCCAAATAGTGGCTCTAATTGGTTTTCTCAAGAAGGACTGTTTAACTTGTGAAAAACAGCTTTAGTAACATGATATACCCATTACAGGTTTTTGTATGCAGTAACAAACAAGCGCCCTGTTTTTAGGCTACTAGGCATAAATGGGTTAAGTGGGATAGGGGTCATGACCAGCCCCCCCCCTGGATCCTTGCCTTCATCTGGAAATGTTACAGAGTATTTTTTATTGAATTGCTCTCTGGAAGCAGCTGCTACTTGCAACGGGGCCCATAGTTTCATGAGGGCTTTATCAGGGATTTTCACCGGTGGTTGATAAACTGACTAGGACCAGCCAAGCTGGTTCCAGAGCTTGTTGCTGTCTGTCACTTTTGTATTTATTTGTAGTGAAACTAAGACTATTTTCAATTACTTTTTTCATGCTGATTTCCTTCTTTTCTTGTGCTTTGTTTCATAATATTCGGTAAAGCAAAAATGTTGCATGCAAAGCAGTGTTAGAAATAAACGCTCATTAGTCTCATTTTGTAACTAGAAAGTTTGATTTGATGCCTAGATTTCGAACACTAGGTACTAGATTTGAGGCTTAAAATTTTGGATTGCATTGAAACTTTTTTTAACTGACTTATTGTGATCAGGACCCATGATTGATCAAAATGATAGATTTGGACAAGTATTTAGAAAATGCAATCAATTTTGTTTTTGTAAACTATTTTCTTCTGCATATTTTAGTGATTTTTTTAGATACGTTTTCTGCACTATGGAAAATTCACATTTTTTAACATTTCTTTGTAGTTGGATATCTATATACTTGATTTATTAAAACGTGCACCTAGGTTTTTGATATTGATGCCTAAAAACTTATGTGCCAGGTGTTATCATGACGCTTAGAATAGGGCCGTGGTGGCCCGATCGGTAAGGCATCGGACTCGTGTCCGGAGGGAATCGGATTCGATCCCAGCCGATCAAAAATCCACCGTCTTGATTATTGGTGGCTGGGAAGCGTTAAAAATGTTGTGGTCACAAAGTCCTCCTAGTGAAACGATACCTCTGGGGGTGCTGGGCCTAGGGTTTGCTCGACCCTAGGTTCTGGTTCAAAATTAAGAACAGCACTCTTTAGGGCCCTATCCAGGTTAAACCACGAAGCTGTGGTCGGTAAGGGGACCCTAGAGTGTGAAATGAAGTGAAATGAAGCCTAGAATTAAAATCTTATTTCTAAACCTGATGCAAAGATACGTACCGACATAGACCTTTATAAATGCATGTCTCTTCGACAGGTTGAAGAGAAGGACCAGCTGTGCTACTCTCTGGACAACGGCCGCACCAAATTCTACGACCTCCTGCAGCTGGTGGAGTTCTACCAGCTGAACCTGGGCTCCCTGCCCACCAAGCTCACGCATTTCCTGGTGCACAGACCGCGCACCAACGGGCAGATAAACTGAGCCACTCTCTGTCTCTCTCTGACAACATTCCCCATGAGCCTGTGATCATCCCCCTCATCGTGTGCCTGTAGAATTTGTGCCAACCGAACTCTCTGTGTTTGTGTGGACGGTGGACCACGGCTTCCTCTCCGAGTGTTTAGAATGGTGTGTAGATCGGAACTCTGCTTTTTCGGCAGAGTCTCTCGCCGATGAAGAAATGGTTGTACTCTATTCGTGGAAAAGATAGATCCGAAGTAAACGAACGTTTTGTCCCGCATGTGACAGATCTATATTTAATTTCCAAGATTGTAAGCATTTTTTTTTTTGCCGAAGAAATCACTTATGTATTTGTGGTTTCTTAGGGGAAAAAATCTTTGTTTGCTATAGATTTTCGATGTTACTTTCGCCCCAAAATATGGAGCTGTCGTGCATGCAGCAAAATGTCTGATTTTCTGTTTAATGCCTTGCTATTTATTTCTGTTTGAAAAACACTTTAAAATAATTATCAGGAAATATAAGCATATATTTGATACATTAGCCACAACGTAGATTGCTAGAATCAATCTCTAAAGCTGGTGTCCAAAAGTGTGTGCGACACTTTACAGGCAAAGTTCATCATAAAAGTACCCATTAAAAAAGAAATTAAAAAAAAATCTCGCCTAACAAATAACACTAGTAGAGTAGAGAGTACTTTTAATAGGCCAAAAAGCTTTCAACTTTCATCCCTTACTGATTTGTATATATATATATAGAGACTTGAAAGTATAAGGGAAAACTTAATCCAAATTGACCCACAAGTTAACCTGTAATCGCCCTTGCCAAATTTTAACAATTTTTTCTTGAATAAAAGAAAATAAACCAATTCTATTCACATTGACCATCTGTTTAGCACTAATTTGTTCTTGTCCAAGCCAACCCCTAGTTGATGTTGCCAAATGATACAAATCTTTGTTTACATCTGGTCTATCTTTTTCACGAATGCAGTATAAACATCATTATGCAGCAAAGTAACAGTTTGAAAACAATGTTGAAAATGCTGGAATGGGTTTTGTTGAATGATTTTTCATTCGAAAGTTCATACTTTTCTGTATTGGAAATGGGGTTTCTTGAAATCTTAAAGCAGGTATTTGCAGTCGGTTGCTAATTTGTGCATTTCAACATTGTTTTCCTATTATCAGTTGTTAATGTTTTTAATTATCAGTTTGGGGGGAAATATAGTTCTTATTTATACAAATTTTTCAACACAAAAAGTGCAATGACTCTGTTTAGCTTCCTAAATCCTTTGAATTCGGATTCCTACTAAAGCAGTTCAGAAATTGTTCATAATCAGCGAACGTGTGATGAAGTCTTATATGTATGCAGAATGGTCTTGTTCCAAAACAATCTTGTTTTTTGCAAAATTTGATCAGTAAGGTCCAACTGTTAACATCACCTCATATTTGCTACAACGTTAGAGCTGAAACCTCAAAAGTTTATACACAGACAGACAGTCTTTCATTGTTAGACTTCTTATTATTTTTCGACTTGCTCTTTAACTATCTTGAAATAAAAATATTTGAAAAAGAGTTGAAAGCTTTCAATATTGGAAAATAGAACAGTAGGCAATCTGAAATGATTATAAATGAAATTTTTTGTTTGTTCACTGAATATTGCTCATTTTAGATATTTATTTATTTATTTAATTTTATAAACCTAAATTTATTTATTGTATAGCAATATTTTGTCCAACCTATATCTTGTATTAAATTTAAGTGGATGTAAATATTGTCATTAAAACTAAAAATTGTGAGGGTAGCTATAATTTTAATAGCAGTGGAGTATCATGTTTAGGTCTTAAACTGCATTAAAAAAGTGCCACTGGCTGTCTAGCTGGATCATACTGAATCAGAAAACTTTTCAAAATGGTGTTAATTCCAAAAGTGGAGTCTCACGTACGCTGTAAGCTACGGCCTCAAACTGGGGCTAAAGCAGAATTTCAAGCTTATACTGACAGCTTGATTATGACATTGAGATAGGGCAATTTCACTTTTATTAGAGATTATCAGTCTGAAATAGCTGTAAATGAGCTGGAGCTGGATAAAGCTCTCTTTGAAGACAAGATTACCTTCACACTGGTAGCTAAAATTAATTTAGCACACCAGCGAGAGTCTGCAAGCATCAATGAGACGACATCTGTCATTGTAACAGTTGGCATCATTTTTGGCGCTAAATATGATGCCAACTTGGCCGTATCTAATTTATTTCACATTAAGCTCAGACTTCAATTTTAAAATGCATAGTAAGCATGTTTACAGAAAAGACATTACAAACAATTGCAACTTTTTACAAAATTTGTCAAAAAATCATCCTGCTCGTTTATGGCTGTTCCAGACTGATGACCTCTAATTAAGAATGTAACTTAGACATCAGAATCGAGCTTTCGGTATATGTCTGTAGTTCTATGTCACATGTTTCACCCCTTGCATATCTTTTACCCACCTGACACAATTTCTCTAGGATTGGTGTTGTCTTACGCAATGACTCGTGTGTTCCATTAAAATAAGTGTTAGTTAATTTATTGAGAACTTTATTGATGTACGGTGTCGTCACACGTTTCGTGGAAGGAAACGTTTTTCCTTTCACCTGTTGGGAAGTCTCCATATTGTTTATTTGCTAAGTGAAGTACTCAAAAAGTTAGTGAGCTACGTTAGCGTCATAGTGTACATTGTATATTATGTATTTTGAATGCAACTATTTTAACTATGTATTTATTGTGTGTCTTAAATGATATAATTTATTGTGATTCGTCATCTATTGCGCGTTTTGCAATTGGTTTTAACTTATTTTTCGCAAAGGATCTATTGTTGTGTGTAACTCTATTTTTATCTTTGTAATTGTTAATTGTTTTTGTTAGGAATATTTCATTAATTACTTCTAGATTTTTTTTCTCTGAATTTAGACAATGCTCACAATCATAAGCAGCACTAAAGGTCCTTTAAAATAAAGACATTTTTTTTCAAGGAATACCCGTAAAGGATTCTTAATAATTTGTCTGAATAAGATATGCATAAGGTAAATTTGCCGGGGAGGAATATGCATAATTTTTATTGCATAAAAAAAGTATTTTGAACCTTCAAAAACTTCTTTAAAACTAACTATATTTTAAAACTGTAATCACCATAGAAAACAACCCAAAGTGTGCCTATTGTTTTCGATTGTTCTTTCTCCATGTAAGTTAGATTTTGGGAGATAAGACTTGCTTGGGGACTTTGCTGCCATTTTGCATAACTAATACTAGATTTGTAGTTGTAGTGTAAATTATCCTTTCAAAAATTAATTAATTTTCGTTTTGGATTTAAGCTTTGTACCAATTAGCGATTAATTAGCTTAAATCTGGGACGTTATTGTTTATTATTTATTGGTCTTTAAAGTCTGTTTTAGCTGAGTGAGTGCCATCTATTTGAATGTGAATACTCTTTAAACTATGCAAAAAACAGAAAAGAGAAATAACTGCCTTTGATGCAAAACAGAGAGCTGGCTCATCTATTTTCATATCTTGCTTCGATCACCAAAAGACTTAAGATAAATCACTAAGAAATAGGTGCTTTTTCTTTGGAATATTTTTCATTCTCAGGCTTAAAACCAAAGTATTCTTTTTTTTTCTTCTTTTTATTCTCTACTTTTTTTTCTTTTGCAGAGGAATGACATTGGTGTAATACACAAGCACAATTCTAGGATTTATTTAAACATACTGTAGACCCTCATTTTATTCGAATTTGTTCCAGGCGAATTTGATGCTTGTGCTTGCTCACCAGGATAATGACATCAATGACACACAATCAAAAATTTCCACGTTAAACCATACAAGAAACCATGGATGTTAGTCCACTACAAAGAACTACAGCGAAAAATCATTAATGACTGCCAACAGACTGTCACAGCCTGCCATTTTTTATAGACAATAAAATAAGTTCGTGTTTTCTTTATGGACGTCAGGCATATGTATTGACATAATTACAAATTTAATTTTTTATTTATCACTGGAGTAATAAGTATTTTCTTATCTGTGGTACCTAACCCCTATTGTAATTTTTTCAGCATTTTCCTGGAACGTAATCCCTGCTTAAAATGAGGGTCGACTGTATTTCTGATTTATTTTTGTATTAAATTGCGAATTCTTTGCAAATTCTATTTGTATTATGTTAAAATAGTGCTAATTGTTGGAAAAGTATCATTTGTCACCTTTTGATGCATTAAATATCCAACTGCTTTGCTTACTAACCTACTGTCCATATTATATACAGGGTTTAATTTCTTACCAAGAAACATGTGGGAGTGCTATAGCCTTCAGAATTTATTTTCATACGTAAAATAGTCTCGATTTCATCTAATGCGCAGAAATTTGCATAAAATTGAAAAGAATTTCCGGAGCCGAACTTTCCATGGTCTCCCGTGCAAATTGAGCCCTGTATATATGATGCATATAGAGATCTAGAACTATTTTTTATCTTACTATTTATAATTTATAAGAAGAGGTAGAAATATTTGTCACATGATATTAATACTGTCTGAAATAATAATCTTTAATATTGGACCACTCGTCGAGAAAAGCCGCCATTTTGTCCTGCGCATGACAGCTCATAGATTTAAGTGACCAATTTTTGTTCATAATCCTTAAGGATTATTATTTATAATGAAATATATGAGCTGTGACGTGAGGGATAATATGGCTGTTTTCTTGTGGAATGACCCCATGTAGAAGTGATGAAAGTACTACACTGAAGCCTGTTCGTCAATGCAAAATGCTCAACAGCCAAGTTGAGAACTCTAGCCAAGCCACCTTAACAGTCGACATGCAATAGCTTGCACTGATAAATAAGCTTCAACGACTGTCCTGCTGTATTTGTTTGACAACTTCTGGTTCATTAAATTTGACTGTTAAGTTTGGTTTACTGACATTTGTTAAAGTTAAACATCCATGATTTGTGCTTTTTTGTGTATTATACGAAAGTACATACTATGTGTATATATTTGTATACGTATCAAAAATACTCTTTGAAAAAATTATTTATATTATGAGTAATATGTGTGTCATTTTCTTGTCATTGTTAAGAATGTATAGTGTGTTTCGTTTTAAATGTCTGTATTCTTTTAAATTATTGAGTATGTTGTGTCTTATTTCTCCATACTAATCTATATATTTATGACCATGTTTATTTCCTTCGTTGTAATCTGTATTCTTTATTCTGATTCTCTTGTAGGATTCACGACACTTGACTGAATGTAGGTAAATTCAGTCTCATCCGACCTATGCAATAAATATGTTTCGCTATGAACTTGATTTGATAGATTGATTCTTTCACATTGTTTTCCTTTCCTTCACAATTTTACTAATATTATTTTTTAAAGTATACTTTCACCTAAAAATTATAATGAAAGATTTTATTAATAGTAATAATTCTCACAGTCGATATAAAGTTTTAATAAATTAATTTTCCTATTTTTAAATAAATATACACATACAATGTTGCAACTTTTTTTCTTTATCAGTCGATACTTTTCTCCTTAGCATAGTGCTTTTAACCTCTAACTTTTGCAAAGAATAAAAATCTTGAATTAAATGGCTCCTCACAATTGGAAAATTTAAAGTAGAGTGCTAACCACATACTCCCCTAATTAAAAAAAAAAAAAAATCATGTCTAGTTGTAACTTTATTGGCAATAATATGAAAATTGGTTCTAAGAAATTGGACAAAATTTTGATTTGAAAATTAAGAAAATGGGGAAAAAAAACCATTCCCAGAAATAGAAAAACATAGGGGTAAATCGGAACAAACTCAATTATTACACTTGGTGATTGTTGAACTAAACTGTTGGTGAGTAAAGATTAGGCAACATACAGGAGATAGGCGATTGCAGGCGTCTTCATTGTTTGAAGTTGATGATGCTAGGAAAAAAGTTTGACAGTTGAGTGGTCTTGTATTTTTCATTCTAGCAGGTCTACCAGGGGTGATTGTGAGTTCATGATAAAATACCTGAAAGTTTTAAAGAGAAAATGTGTGTGTGGGGGGGGGGGAGAGTTTTTTGAAAGACGAAAAAGTCTATTCTGATATCGGATGCAAATAGATTGTATTTCTTAAAATGAAGGCATCAAAATAAAAAAGGGTGCAAATAAAATAATTTATTCAAGTCTAAAAAAAATAGAACGGCATCTTCACATTTCTATTCGATAAATATAATTAGTAATTATCGGTACAATCACCGAAAAATCGAAGAAGCAAAAAAATACCAAAGGTGAGAAGATAAAAGCACAATTAAAAATATTTTATTTCCGGTGTTTTCAAACATGAAAATACCGGAACACAATCACCCCTGAGGTCTACAAATGCACAGTAACTGGTTTCAACTTTTGTTATGCAAAAAGTTACTAAACACATTAAGTTAACACACAATTTAAGCATTTCCATTTAAAAGTATAAAATTCTGAACTATGGTGTAAACAGAAACAGCTCATTCATTCATTTTTTTTCTTTTTGGAATATTAAATTTGTACCCAAGAGCCGGACTATGCAAGTCCATTTTTGATACTTTTCAAGAGCGCAAAAACATTTGTGAAAGTATGGAACCTGCTTGGGTTTAACTCTGCTAAATAATTGTGAAGGAATTTCTATTACAGAATAAATTTCTCGTGGGTCGATGCAGAGTAAGATTCTACATACAATGCAGTAATAAAGTTGAAAACACTATTTTTGGAGTTACATTAGTCTGGATCTGAGGTACAGAAATGTTGTTAAAATAATAGAATAAGTTACACCTTATTACACGCATTCAGTGCATTCCTTTCTTAACAATGTCAAGATTACATTTGGAGTATCCAGTGGGTCATCTGCGACCTACAGGCCACAGATTGACTATTAAATTTTCCTCTGTTTCTAAACTGATTGTTTTGAGTGCAATTATCTACTCAGATACACCTCATGGGGAAATATATAGGGTGCTTATCCCTTCGTTCCTGCAGGCAAAAAAAATGCATGTCCTGTGTCTTGGACACAACACACAAATTAGGGCGTAACTTATGAAATGGGTAAAAAAGTCTTTGTTATAATTTAAAAATATTTACATTACATATAGCATTCTGTGCATGAATCAGCATAAGAAAAATATCTGAAATCGTCAACAAAAGCAAATTACATTTTTAAGAATAATCTGGTGGTAAAATATAAGCAAATGAAAATGACTTAACAGTATGTTGGCTTTAATTCAATAACTTGTATTATGACTGATTACGTTATCTTTTATTAAAAGTAAATTCTTTGATAATGTAAGGAACATATACACATCTATAACAAGCATTTAAAGGATTATTATCCATTTACATATGAAATTGATAATCATATTCATTTCTTCAGCTTTTGGTTTAAGTTATTATTGAGTTTTCATCCAATCAACAGAAAGGGGTTTTTAATTCATATTACAAACTTAGTAATATAGTTCAGAAAATGAGAGTTATTAATGCAATTTTTACATTGCTATATGACGTAGTATTAAATCAAATTCAAAACTTGATAAGTCAACAGGATACAAGTCTGAATTTAAGACCATATAAATAAAAACAAGAAGTGTTTATTTTTTGTACACAAAAATGAGTTTATACACAAATGATGAGTTTGTACACATGATTTTTTTGAAATTTATACACAAATGATGCTGTTTACAATCATGATATTCAACATTAGCAGCAGGTACTCCATGAAATTCCATGGGCGGAGGGGAAGGGCAGAAAAAATAATGGTACGGTAGAATCTCGAAAATTTGTCTCAAAAGTCTGAGGTTCCGTTACATCCGAGGCGCTTTGACATTTTAAGGGATATCTTTAATAGTTAAAAAAGGATTGGCTTTAAAATCTGAAAATAGGTATTTTTTGCTATAGCAAAGTTTCCTTTTGTACACACTGTCGCAAAATATTCTTCGACTACTAAAGATATACTAAGATATACTTTGGAATTGATAATTTGAAACGTAAAACGACTTGAAATTAAGTTTTACGCCTTTATGACGTCCAAAAAGTATCAAGCATCAACCGTCAAAAGAATTTTACGGATAATTCGAGTTTTCAGTAAACCGAGGTAGTGTGAGCCCCGATTACCTCAGATTTTCGAGACTCTACGGTATATGCAAATTCCGGGATCGGGGGGAAAATAAATAAATAAATACATACAATTAATAATGACATACAAAATATCACAGTATGAAAAGGCGACGTATCATTTTCTATAAAAATAATTCAAAGCTCCGGGCTCGACGATAAATTACAGCCACGGATAGCTGTATGGATCAAGAGCAGATAAGTTATCACAGCTTTCAGCAGAAGAAATCAGTTTCCACAGTTGTACATGGTGATCTTCTGAACTCGATAAAGCTGAAAAATAAAAGGATTTCCGGCATAAAAACAGAAGCTATTCATAACACATGCAAGATCTGAACTAGTAATAAGAAATTAATATTGATATGAAAAGGATTCATACAACTACCAATTTTAATAAGAGCTCTTTCAAAAATCGTAAGTTCTTCATTGTGGGTGATGATGCTTGACTTAATTTTTTCCAGGAAAAGGCAAAAGCAGTTCTAAGGTTTGTGAGCAACAGAAAACTAGCTATAACATGGTCTGTATTAAAACAAATTTCAATTTGAAAAGAAAAGTAAGGGAAGAGACGATGACTTTATACTGGTTGGTTGTATAAGTGTATTCTCAGATACATTCGGGCTATATACAGTGATGTGGGGACAAGAATTTTCTGCCATATTTTCCCAAAAAATGTTTTAGCTCAAAAAATCAATTTTGCAGTTATTTTGTGCGATTAATTAAACATAACCTTTCATGTTCTCTTTCATCAACGAATAGAACACGAAAGCTTCTTTCAAATTAAAATTGCAAGTTCACAAAATGGTTGTTTTGTTGCTGAAGAACCAATATGAACCAATAAGTTTTATCCTTACTTATAAATATTTTCTTGCAGATATATATATATATATATATATATATATATATATATATATATATATCTTTTTTTTTTTTTTTGACTATTAATTTCAGAATTTTAGCTGACATCCACAGGCATAATCTAAATGGGGGAACCAATAGGTTCAACTAAGTTACAGACGGAAAGTAAAAAATGTTCTAACATTCCCCACTTCATGGATAGTTAAACATGTTATACACATAAAACTAGGAGAAAAAAGGAAACCCAAAAAATAGAGGGACAAGGGCTGTAATTAAAGCCTTCGTACAATTTTTTGTAGAAATATGTTGAACTGTGAGTACAATTCTAGTAATTTGTGACTCAATAATCAAGAGGTTACTGTAAGTAAAATGTATGGCATAACATTGATAGAGTAATATTATTGTTTTAAGTGATCTTAAGCTTTGAATATACTGCCAAAACACTGATCACTCCATAACACATGTATGGGAAAAAGAGACAATGAAAGAGCTTTGCAAAATAAAGGAAAAGTTACTGCAGTGGGAAGATTAAAGGCAGTATCTGCAAGTTTTTCATTCCTTTGCATTTTGTAATCTCATATACTTCAGCTTTATGGTACGAGCTCACTTATTTGGTTTCAACTGAAATTAAAATACTTTAAAATGCAAAGTTTCAACACTTCCACGTTGTTAGCATGGAATCCAAAACGTGTTTCTTGAAATATCTCAAAAACTCATTTTTACAGATACTGCTGTTGGCCTTCCCCTGGCAGCTAAGCACTCTATCATGCATAATAAAATTAAACACTTACACCCAATCCTATTATAAATTTCACAAACAGTTCTTTCGACCTTTGGAATGAAAACATCTGGGCTGCTGTATACATTTCCTGATTTGCTAGATTTCTGCTAAAAAAGATGCAAAATAAGCTAATGTGCACCATAAAAACACCTTAAGTAAAAACATTAACACAAAAAAGTCTCATAATAGCACTAAGGAAACTTACAAAGTGAACCAACACAATTGGAGTTTAAATTTGAAGAAAACCAATGATGACATTTTAAATTAATCATTGGTCATGGTAATTGTTATTTTCAGTAGTATAAATACAGTGTAAGACTGTTACAATGAAATCCAAGGGTTCGTTGCGATAGCAATCTCGTTGTAATAGGAATTTAAGCATTGTAATGACAAGTATTTTCAGGTTGAAAATTAATTTTGTTGATGGGTAAATTTCGCAGCAATGGTATTGGTTGTGACATACTCAATAAAATGAGGATCTATACTGAAGAGTATGAAGGTAATAGAGAGGCATAAGTCATGAGGTATAAGTTGTAATTCGAAAACTAGCGTCTTCGCAACTATACTGCCGTACTAAACGCAAAAGTGATATCCGCAGTAGGGCTCAAACTGAGACATAACTCTTTAAAATTTTGCACCACCATGTATTTGATTCAGATGACATTTTTTCAGAATTTTTTTAAAAATATTTCTCGTTCTCAAATGACCATATAATTGTGTATTTTGGTAAAATAAAAGTCACAAAGAGCCACCTGGTGGAAATAACTCAATTTTGTTAACCAGGTTCGGGACCAGGGCCGTAAATATACGACAGCGCGAGCTGCCCTATGTGGCCAACGGACATAAATATACCACAGCGAAAAATGTCTTTTAGGGCCTACTGTCCTTTATTTACGACTCACTTTTGGAACAAAATAACTTCTATCAGATGGCCCTACTAATCCACTTTTTTTTCATTAGATTTTTCTGGTTCCTTTATATACACTGAAGTGACAAAAGTCATGGGATACCTCTTAATATCGTGTCGGCCCTCCTTTTGCCCGGCGAAGTGCAACAACTCGACGTGGCATGGACTCAACAAGTCGTTGGAAGTCTTCTGCAGGAATATTGAGCCATGCTGTCTCGATAGACGTCCATAATTGTGAAAGCGTTGATGGGGCAGGATTTTGGGCACGAACAGACCTCACGATGGTGTCCCATAAATGCTCAATGGGATTCATGTCGTGCGATCTAGGTGGCCAAATCATTCGTTGGAATTGTCCAGAATTTTCTACAAACCAATTGCGAACAGTTGTGGCCCGGTGACATGGCGCATTGTCATCCATAAAAATCCCATCGTTGTTTGGGTACATGAAGTCCATGAATGGCTGCAAGTGATCTCCAAGTAGCTGCACATAAGCATTTCCAGTCAATGTTCGGTCCAGTCGCACTAGAGGACCAAGTCCATGCCATGAAAAAACAGCCCACACCATTACGGAGCCACCACCAGCTTGAACAGTGCCTTGCTGACAGTTTGGGTCCATGGCTTCGTGGGGTCTGCGCCACACTCGAACCCTACCATCGGCTCTTACCAGCTGAAATCGTGACTCATCGGACCAGGCCGGGTTTTCCATTCATCTAGGGACCAACCGATATGCTCACGTGCCCACGAGAGTCGCTGCAAGCGATGTCGTTCTGTCAGTAAAGGCACTCGAGTCGGTCTTCTGCTGGAATAGCCCAAGAAATCCAAATTTCTCCGCACAGTTCTAGCAGACACGTCCATTGTACGTCCCACATTGATTTCTACGGTGATTTGACGCAGTGTTGCTTGTCTGTTAGAATTTACGACTCTTTGCAGACGTCGCCGGTCTCGATCTTTAAGTGCAGGCGGTCGACCACTGCGCTGTCCATGGTGGGATGTTATGCCTGAAATTTCATACTCTCGGCACACTCTTGACACAGTGGATCTGGGAATGTTGAATTCTCTAACGATTTCCGAAATGGCATGACCCATGCGTCTAGCTCCAACTAACATTCCGCGTTCAAAGTCTGTTAATTCACGTCGTGCGGTCATAATCACGTTAAAACCTCTTCACATGAATAACTTGAACAGAAATGAAAGCTCTGTAAAAGCACTGCGCATTTATACCTGTTCTATGCGATGCTACTGCCATCTGAAAATTTGCATATTGCTATCCCATGACTTTTGTCACTTCAGTGTATATATATATCTCTGAGTCAGAACAGAGGGTATGTGAAGTATCTGAGAGATTTATTGGGTTTACGGTGATGTAAACAGAAACACATGCAAGTGGTTCAAAAAGAGAATGTGATGAAGGCAGGCGTTGCTTATTCTTTTTTTTTTTTTTTTTCAAAAGATTGTTCTGGTTCCTTTATATATATCTCTCTGACATTAGAGAGGGAAATATCAAGTGTCTGAGATTTATTAGGCTGCAACAGGTGGTGAAGAGCCTATTAAATCATTTTAAAAGCGTTAATAATTTTTTTGGTTGATTTTTTATTGGTTATGATTGAAAATATGTTATATTTAATCTCATCTTTAAAAATGGTATCATTTCAATGAAAAGTGTACATTTTATCACGCTTAGTGTAAGGACAACATGTAATACATGTAAGGACAACACTTTAAACCGCAATTTTTAACCGAAAACTCAACAGCAGAATAGGCTTTTGTGCTTGGCACGGCCGTGCTAAGCGCAAAAGTGGTATCTGCAGCTGACCTCAAACTGAGATAAAACTCTTTAAAGTTGTGCTCCACCATGTATTTGATTCAGATGAAAATTTTTCAGAGTTTTTCAAAGAATATTTCCCTTTCTCAAATGACCCTATAATTTTGTGTTTTGGTAAAGTACGTTACAAAGAGCCACCTGGTGGCGATAACTCAATTTTGTTCAAAAGTGCAGATGCGACTTTTGTGCTTAGTATGGCAGTATAGGGTCATTCCATAGAAATGTCAACCTCAGCCAAAGAAAAAAAAAAAAATACCAAAGTGAAAAAAATATCAAAAAATAAGTAAACAAAATAAATAGAAATCATACAACGTAAGAAATTTAAAAAAAATGAAAAAGAGTTGTAATTATCACTGAGATTAGCCATAATGAATAGTTTGTAGTGTGTCTACTGCTTGTTATTCGATGGTTATGTTAGTCACGTTACGTTAGTCACACTCCTTCTTGAGTAAAAGTGCCACGTAAGACTAAAAAAAAGTAAGATTTAATAAATGTGTTTTATGCTTTTAAAAGCCAACTTGACACACTTTTCACACATATCATTCAATTTTTAACACTTGCTTAACTTTGAGAAATGCTTGCCTCACAACATGACCATTCATTTTCTGGGTTGCAAAAATGTTATGTTAGTCACGTTGCTATTTTGTTTGAAAAAATATCTACCGTCAGTAATTCTGTTTTAAATTCTTAGCAGAAATGATACATAGATACCATGTACATTGTAAATCCACCAGCATAACTAAAATATATTTTTTATCCTTTAAGTTGCAAGTAAAAACAGTTACAAAATCAGCTTAAATGTTACATTAGTCACTATGGAATGACCCTATAGGCTTACATAAAGCCTACTTTAAACCAAGATGGTGTCAGATCAACATCGAAACATCACCTTTCTGCTCGCTGAAAGCAATTCATCCATCAAGAGAACTTTTATCACAGATTCGATTCTCCACCATTGCATCTTCAGACACTCGGCGGCATGCAAGAAAGTCGATCCGAATGTTCCCTCGACTCCACCGGGCGTGATGAATTTACAGATATTTGGAGTTAAACGAAACGGGACTTTTCTCGATGATTTTCCTGAAATAGAAAAGGGGGGAAAATATATTTTAAGAAAACAATTACAGTAACCCCTCGTTATATCGCGCTTTTCGGGAAAAGAAAAAAGCGCAATGTAACCGAGGTCATTAAAAATAGTTTTCTATCCAGCATGCAAGTAAATTATACGTACACATACATAAAAATTCATTTATTCGAACATTAGATTTTTTTTTCAGTGTCCACTAGTTTCCAAACTGTCTCTGCAGTATGCAAGCTTGGGTGACAGGAATTTGCTGCTTCTTTTCAGCGAATTCAGAAGAATAGAAGAACCTTCGTTTTGTTCATTGATGACAAAATAAATGGGGGCATAATATCTGAGCACCTTACATATTTTCTCAAAAATGGTTTTGAACTAAAAGCTTTTTTTTTTGGAGACAAAAGAAAAGAGCGATACATCCGAATGAGCGATATAACAAGGCGCGATATAACGAGGAGCTACTGTACTTTCGTAGTGCCTACTATGTAATATTTTCACATGTTCTAAGACATTCTTTATGTTTTTTTTTCTTTCAAGGAAGGGTCAAGCGAATTCAGGATTCAGATTTCTATTTTAGAAAAGTAAGATTTCGGAATACAGTGATCCCCCGTTACATCCCGCCTCATTATATCTCTCATTTGGATAGATTGTCTTTCTTCTGTCTCTTAAAATATTAAATAATTAAAAAAAGGGGGCTTCGTATTTTGTGATCATATCATTTGAGTCAATCACTACTTAATAATAAAAAGCTAAAAGGCATTTTTTTCAAATGATTTCAATCTTCTCACATCCTGTTTTTTCTTCAATCATTTGTAATGATTGAAAGTTATTTTGACACTAACTTATTATTAATTTATTGTGATAGGATGACCAATTTTATTATTTATATGGATAATTGATTATTTAATTGATAGTTAATTTAATTTGACAAGTTAATCTATTCAACATTAATTGCATACTTTTTAGAAAACTGCTAACTTTGAAAGAATAAGCACTTAATTGTTTAATTCTTTTATTAGTTTCAAAATAAAGATTTATTTAAAAGAATCTCTCTACATTAAAAAAAAATATTTACAAATTTGAATATTGTTTTATTTTGTGAATTTATTTTTAAATTAATACTTTTATTCAGTATTTTTAGTGATTGAAATATCACATTGGGGATGTTTCTGAGAAAAAATCATGATTTATATTTTTAAACATGGAAAAGTTTTTGAATGAGCTGTCATCCAAAAACCAAAAAATAAATGTTGAATTCTAAAGTTCGCAAATACATTTCTTTGGAAGCAAAATAAAATATTAAATTTAAAAATTAACTTTTTGGTATCACTACTCATTGTGTTGCATTTTTTTTTTGACTGAATATTAGCTCAGCTTGTTCCTGTTTCATTTTGCTTTGATTTCAATTTTTAAAATTATATGGGCAAACCATTGTTCTGATAATTACAATTTTATGTTTCACGAAACATTAATTTAGATAACTCTTGTACAAAATGTGTTTTTTTACTGAATTCATTGCATTCTCTGAATCTTGGAAAGTTACACGCAAAGTCATGGAAAGACATGAATTTAAATTCTATAAATGAAGCAGACACCCTGTAATTGTTATTATTATTTTTTGAAAGCACCACTTTTTAAGATCTTCGATGAAGTCTAATAACTTTAAGCGTTTCATTTAACGTATTGTTACATCATTTATTCTCTCTATACTGGTTAGGGCTTTTCCATAACATTATGGTAGCTAAAAATGCTTTGACATAATTACGTTTCTCAAGAAAAAAAGGAACAATCATAAAAATTTCTTTTTTACAAAAATATAGAAAGTTCACAAAAATATTTTACTTTTTCACAAAATGCGGACCCAAAAAATAAAACCTGGATTGACCCTTACAGGATAAAATTAAAGATTAAGAAAAGAGAGAGGGAAGGGAAAGAAGAATTTACATAACATTAAACACATTTCAGAATTGGCATAAAACTTTTGTACAATACTCTACCATCTTCATGTAAGAGAGAGAACTGGAAATTCGAAAATTTCATTTCTCCGCTGTTTCTTTGAATATACATATGATCTGGTGTCTGCGGCGAGAGTCCTGCAACGTATTCAATCAAGCCTAATAACGCAGCATGCTGAGTAAACTGAGAAATAAAGGAAGAACAATAAATTGATTTGCAGTCGCATAAACATAGTTTTACATTATTTCTTCTTTTATTGTTTTATTCTATCTATTTCAAACAAATCTAAGAGTATAAAGCAATGAGTAATTGCCCCTAAGCAAGGGCTAAGGCAGAAACATGCAATACACCGCCAACTCAGTTATTTTCATCCATGGACTGCAGTTTCGACGCTTCTTATGCCCCCTGTGACAGAAAGCTGCCGACACTGCAACATTATGCAGAGTCAGGGAGACAGTGTGCAGAAAGATTTTTGTGATTGGGAGGAAAAAAAAAAGGCTAAGAAAAAGAATATAAAACAGCCACCAGAAAAAAACCTATGAATCTATAGTATTGATGTTAACATTTTTATAAATTTAACACCTTGTGTTACTGTAAGAAGGTAGCATATATATTTATTTTTGAAGAATATTCTCGTGTTGCAGAAAGAAATTGGTTCCAGAAAATTTGATGCAAAAAGCAGAAAAAAATTCTGCCACAGGGATTATGCTCAATATGCAGTTTCGCGCAGTCCATGGCTGGAAATACCCGAGTTGGCGGTGCATTGCATGTTCCTGCCTTAGCCCTTGCTTAGGGGCAGTCACTCACTGCTTTATACCCAAGCTCTGCCTTAAAATTTACGAGTTGTGCCGTACCAAGTGCGGTCGCTCGCTGGTGTCCTAATTTCACATTAGCTACCAGTTTTTTTGGCTCTCTTGGCTCTATAAGAGGATTTTTGCCTCCAACCCGGTTACTTTCCTATACCATACTGATGAGTGCATAATAAGCATGAAACTGTAGTCCATGGATGGGGGCCGTGGTGGCCCGATCGGTAAGGTATCAGACTCGTGTCCGGAGGGACCCGGGTTCGAAACCCAGCCGATCAAAGATCCACCGCCTTGATTAATGGTGGCTGGGAGGCGTTAAAAATGTCGTGGTCACAAAGTCCTCCAAGTGAAACGATACCTCTGGGGGTGCTGGGCCCTAGGGTTTGCTCGACCCTAGGTTCTGGTTCAAAATTAAGAACAGAGCGCTCTTCAGGGCCCTATCCCGGTTAAACCACGAAGCTGTGGTAGGTACGGGGGACCCTGGAGAGTGTGAAGTGAAGTCCATGGATGGAAATAATCGTGTTGGCGGTGTATTGCACAAATCTAAGAGTGTTCTGCCGGTAGACGTTTGGTCGCATTTGGAGCATGCGGTTTAGCTTTGGTCAACTCATCTTAAGAAAGATATCAATTTATTGGGAAGAGTGCAAAGGAGGACTAAATGGTCAGTCTATGGGCTTTCTAATTTAGACTTTAATTCCAGACTTAGAATGCTTAAATATGTATAGTCTTGAGCAAAGGAGTATCAGAGGGGACATGATTCTGTTGTTTAAATTTATCAAAATGAAAGATGTTAATGGTTCAATTTTTGCACGGAAAGCAGGACAAGGGGTCATTGTTTTGAGCTACTTAAATCTCAGGCTAGCCTAGAAATTAGGAAAAATGACTATTTTAGCAGGGTGGAGGGAACTCTGAAAAGTTTACCAGAAGAAGCTGTAATGAGCAAGGGGGTTGATGGACTAGGACCAAACTAACTGCGCCCAGAGCTTGTTGCTGGTTGTCAAATTTGTATTTGTATGTCGTCTCTCAATTTGAACATACAGTATTATTTACTTAAACCATATTGATTCCCTATACTCTTAATTATTATTGATTTTTTCAAGTACAAATGTGATGAGCAGAAAGAAGCTCTGGGCCCAGCTAGGTTGGCCCTGCTCAATTTACAGCCCATTATCATTAATTAAAAGACAAACTTCATAACAGCAGAAAAAAGTAATGCTGTAACATTTTAATTAGAGCTCATTTTCTTTTTGGAATTTTCAACTGTAGCACTTGCAATCAAAAAAAAAAAAAAAAAAAATCACTGAATTAGGAAAATTATAGGCAATAAGGCAAAATGTGGGAGTTTTTACAAATGTATAGGTGTAATAGGAGCGCTATGAAAAGGAACAATTCAAGTAGAAAATTCTAAATATTATTCAGTTTTCCAAAAATAAATATTGCTACTAAATATGTTAGTAAATTTGAAAATTAAAAAAAAAAAAAAAAAGATAAATTTTGAGAGTTTACCTGTGTTCGAAATTTCCAATAATCACCAGCACAAGAATGCACCCGGTGCACCCAATCTTTCAGCAAACTTTGTGGGACAAATTTCCTCTGTATGCTTGCAAAAATGTGCTCCAACGCTCCCGAAATGCTGTCCCCGGCTTCGTACGAAGCTCGTATTGATTCATAATATGCATCGAGAGGTGCAGATGATTTAATGCTGACAGTAGAGCAGTGCTAAAAAGGTGTAGAAATAATTATTGAAAGATCTTTGAACTTTAAAGCACAATAATTTATTTTTCTAAATATAACAAAGGGTTAATTGACATTCAAGCAGTCACACGTTTCATTATTTTTCTACTTTAAAGTTCTCTAACTGTATTTCCTAACAGAATACAGTCGATCCCCGACTCATGCGAGGGATGGGTTCCAAGAATTCTTGTGTAAATCGGAATTTCGTGTTGTAGAAAAATGTATGAACAGATTTTTTATTAACATACCGAATTATTTTAGGCATTTATAAATACCCCTCACACCCTTTTGAACCATTTCTTAACTATACATTAAAATTTTTTACATAGATAATTCCGGAATGATTACTTGAATACGCTGAGTCAAAGCGATGTTTAGACTCGCAAGGTGTGTGAACTTCCGCTTTCACTGTTGCTAAATGCATCAAAGTCCATCACGAAAATAATATTTAATCTCTAACCTAGTCATTGCTTACGCCCAGCATTTCTTTTCAAAAAATTTCGTAATACATGAGAGGAATTCACGTTGTTTGGAAATTTCGTTTCTCAAAAAGAACTCGCATTATGGCCGTTTTGCGTAAGTCGCTTGAAGTTGTAACGGGGATCGACTGTAGTAACTTTGATTAATCCATTCCAATCTCAAATTTCCCATTTATAATAAATAAATAAATAAAATATCTAGAATGGGCGTTTTTTTTCTTTTTTAGTTTCAGATCCTGCTTTACGAGAAAAGTGGAAAAGAGGCAAATTTGCACTTTGCCTTGTCTCTGTGCTCATGTAATAATTTAATCACTAATAATTTTCAAATATTGTAATTAATTTTTAATTATTGCACGTAGTTGACTTTAATAAAAAAATATACACATTAGACATGTAAAATGATGATGGAGATCATTTCATGCAACTTTAAGTGTTGAATTATGTTTTAAGAGCTAACATGGATAAGGCCATTCATGAAGTGATCCATTTCTGCTCAGAATGCCTCATTTCATCCTTAGATTTTATTTTTTGAATTATTATAGAGCTAGCCAAGTGGCCCGGTTCTGCCCGGTCTACATTGAGAATAAAGTTTTGTCAAGTGACCTGTGGCTAAAATTCCCGATTTAATTAAGTCGACATTTTGTACAGCACGAAGCATTAATTAAAAGCACAAAAAGTTTTAATGTTACAGGAAAAGACTAAAAGCAAAAGCAAGAATTTTATTTGTTTATATTCAAGAAAAAATGGCAACACCTTTTTCTTATTCATGATTTTTTTCAGGCTGATTATTAATTTCTTTCACGCTCACATAGACGATTTTTATATCCAATTTAAAATTGATTTTTCCAAACTTAAAACTGATCATATATTTTTCCTGTTGAAAATACCAATGAGTAATTTGAATACCTTTGGAAGGAAGTCTTCGTAAAAGGTATTTTTCATGGTCTTTCCAATGAGATCAAAATCAAGATGATCCAATAATTATTTCGGGTAGAAAGAGCCCTTTTTCGGTCCTTAAATTGAAATTCGAGCGGTGAGGTATTTTTTGGCGTTCGTAAACCCCGACAGCCCTTTTTGCGTGCACAAGTACCTCACTCCCAAATTTGGTCCAGATTGGACGTAAACTGTGGATTTGTATAGGGAACATACATACACACACACAGATTCTGTTTTATTTAAAAGGATTGATTACTGTTCTTGTCCTCACTGTTTCCGTGTATATCTCTCCTCCAAAATGCATTTCAACCCCCTAAAAATATCAAGTAACGTTTTCAAGCCTCGACAAGACCCTAACTATTTCTCTGAGCATAAAAATGTTACACAACCAAACATTATAGCATAAAAATTAAAAACCTACAAACCTCTTCAAAAATATCTAAAAGAGATACCGCTGAATCATCTTCATACACAAGACAGGTATGTGTACTCATAAAAATTGCCTCACGAATCTTAAATCTCAAGCGTTGTTTTGCCGTATTCTTTATGTGGGGAAAGAGGCAGTTCATGACTTGTTGCAAATCTGAAATCCTGTCTATCTTCCTATCTTCTGCAGATTCTTCATGAAACATCAGTGAGTATTGGTATATCTTCCCGTCGTCTCCTTCGATGCGTAATTTTCTTGCAACAGTATTTCCTTTCAGTTCCAATTCCACTTGAGGAAGGAACCTTGCGATGTGCACAGTTTCACAGTTCTGAAAAAAAAGAAAAAAATAATAATGTAAAAAGTTTGCAGAATAGAAAGACATTAGCAACATTAAAATACAGATACAAATGCGACAACCAGGCTCTGAGACCAGCCTGTTGGCCCCGTTATCTATTATTCTGTCGTGCTAAGTGCAAAAGTGGTATCTGTAGGGAATATGAGGACTAAATAGTTCATATCCATTCTTGCAGAGTGATAGTTACAGATGGTCATTTTACTGAAGTCACGAAGCAGGAATAATTAATGGGAAAAAGTTCTCAAGTGAAAATATCCAATTTTATTAACTTTTAAAGTTTACTTAAGACAAACATATTGTTGTCGTCCGGGTTCTAAAAATTGAAAGAAGACATTTAACAACGTGAATTACAGGTGCAAAAGAACATTTTGATGTCAACAGTTCTATAGATAAAATAGGCCTAAACCTATTTAAACACGCACCACACACGTAAAATACAGGTACATTGCACCATGGACGACACGGAGACAACACAGAACAACACACACGGGGAAACGGAGAGAGCAGAGCAGAGAGTGAAAAAGCTTTGCTAGAGCCTTTTATGCTCCCATGTGCGTTCCAAAACAACCTAACATGCAAATTAGTTTTCGGTTGCCAAACCACAAGAAACTTTCTAAAAAAATCTCATAACCGCGATTAAATAGGAATGGAATGACTCGGTTCAAAATAACCAGTTCCCATGACGCAAAAATGCTCGAGTGACGTCATAACCGTGATGCAATGTTTACATTCATTTCCAACTATTTCAGAATCAATCTGCAGGGGGCAAAAACGCTTTTTAGTCTTAAAAGATAATATTTCATCCTCTAATTGAGGAAAATAAAAACTAAAAAGTTAACAGTATCTGCAGTTGAGCTCAAACTGAGATTTTACTTTTTAAAGTTTTGCGCTAACATGTACTTGATTCAGATGAAACTTTCAGAATTGTTTTAAAAATATTTCCCGCTGTCAAATGACCATATAATTTTGTATTTGGGTAAAATACGTCACAAAGAGCCACCTGAAGGCGATAACTCAATTTTGTTAAAAAGTGCATACGACTTTTGTGCTTAGAGCAGCAGTATAGACATTAGATAAAGATAAATATGCCTTTAGATAGAAAGTAAGCAGTTATGGCAATGAATTTTAAGTTTGTTTCAGGGAAGCCTTTATTCAATATTTTCATTATGATTATTAATAACGTTACCATTTCATAGCAACCTTGCTTTTATTAAAACAATGGGTTTCCTATTTAATCATTTATTAGGCAAATTGCCTGAAATTTAGTGCTTTTTGAGCATAATTTTTTTTCTAAAGAACTACTTTGGTCAATCCAAGGTATGGAACCTAAGTTAGACTATCTTCCAATCCATTAACAAAAAAAAATCGTCGAAATCGGTTCACTAGGTTAAATGCTATGAGCTAACAAACATACAAAAAGCACATACTCTTCAACTTGAGATACCCCATCTTTTTGAAGTCGGTTAAGAAGCCATTGCATTGGTAATTAAATTTTATTGAACTACAGACTAAATTCCTACCACAATTTGCAACAATGGGATTAGTAGAAACTGGATTTTAATTCTAACTACAATCAGACAAATTAGTGATTTAGAATCAGGAGCAGATGAGCTGTTAATATTGTTACAAATCTTGTAAATAGTTGTTGTTTCTCCTGCCTTGCACCAATTTTTGGCGAGGAATCGCTTGGTGTCACTAGTTTTGGTTTTATCTGGCGACATGTTGCAAAAGTATCTGAAGATATCACTTCTACCATTTGTATACTGACCCTATAACATTTTGTAGTTTTTGCACTTACCCTAACTTTAATAAGCATGAAGACATTTTTGCTGGGAGTTGTAATATCGGAGTTGTAATATCATGGGCTTTTCTTTTTATCACTAGAATTTTCTCGAATGGATTATCTAAGTTTGTGAATGAACAGAACACTCCAGATTTTGCTAGAATGTTGTAGAAATATCCTTCCGAGTATAAATAGCTGTCCAACAGCCTTGAACATAGTTTTTCTCAGATTGGATTTCTGAGAGGCTCGTTTTATTCGTTTGGGAGAATGTTTGTTTTGCTTTTGTAATTTCTTAATTACTGTTCACGTTAGATACGTGGTGCTGAGTTACTATTGAGAGTATAGTGAACTGTTTGCTACCTAATTGCTGGATGTTTAGCAATTGTTTCCTGCTCCTATAGTAAATAAGTGTACATTGTTGTAAATAAATTTATAGTTACTTCCTCAAGATTGGAATGATTAATTAAGAAAGTTGAAGGTGCTACGGACTCGTTACAATATATATTGCTATAAAATTATTGAGTCTAGCAACTGTAATATTTTTAAGCTATGTACATGGGTTGTCTAATTATTATTTCTGCGTCAATAAATACCAAAGGGTGCAAAACAGCAACAGGGGTAAAGTTTCCCAATGAATAAATTTTTTTAAATAAAAAGGGGTCTGTTCCAAATTTAGGTTTTGGATAAATAAAAGGATTGAGTACAAAGCTTTATACTTAAAAACAAATTGTCCACTAAAAGTGTTTCAAAATAGAAAATATAAATAAACAAATGGAAGAATCGTAATGACTGCTTGTGAACTAAAATAGCAAGAAATTATCTTACTTGATTCAAGAATAATTAATTTTTGATCATTAGGTAATGAGTAGTAATTTTTTTAATACGATTGTACGGCACAAATTAACTAAAAAATTAACCTGTTTGGATTTTTTCCAGATTTTGCCCATTGGCTGATTGACTTCAATTTAAAAAAAAAAAAATTGATTTGCAAAAAAAAAAAAAAACACATCAAGAGAGGAATAACTTTCACATCTGCAAAGCATCCAGAAAACACATTTTGCAACTGTTTCCATATTGAAATGCCTTAACATTTGTAAGTTCAGTTTTTTTTTCCAAAAAGACAGCACAGTGTAAATTGTGAATAATGTTCAAAACTACCAAAAGTTATAAAGTTTTACCAAAAGAACAAAAATTTATACATTGAATTGCACTTTAAAGAAAGTATTAACTTAATTGTCAATTAAAATTAAAGGACAAATATGAACTGAATTTCAAAAAGATAGAGGAAATGAGACGGAAAAAGTAAGGAACGATTTGAAAGAATTATGAAGTTGAAGACATACAAAAAACAGAATGATAAAGCATTTTTTAACCAATTAAATTACTTGCATGTTTAGCAAGTGATATCAATTTAAAATGCAATTCAAAGTCAAATATTAAGTATTTTTTTATTTTTGAGAAGCATGTCATTTACTTACTTCAAGGGGAGATTTTGCAAACATTTTCAAATCTTGCCTCTCATAATGAAGTGTGTGTAAGTAATTGGTCTTCTCATAAAGGTAAAATTGCCTAGATAAAATAAAATTGAAGAATATAAAATGTTTTTGGGTTTTAACATTTAAAAAAGTTAGATTGCACGAATATTGGTTTTAAATACCTTTTTTTCAGTTTGCTTAAATCAGATAACATCGCAATGTACCGATTCACTTTACACAAAGTAATCTGCATGTCACAACTCTTAGAGTCACTGAAACAAATTATAACATGACTTTAGTAAGAGATTCAAAATCAAAAAAGCCCCAAAATAGTTTAAAATCACTATACAAAATGATAAAAAGCTAATTGTTTGTGTGGTATATCAATTTCTTGTATTTAATTAGTCTACCAATAACAATATAAAGCATGTAGTTAAATACAGTGGAACCTCAGCAACTTGACACCTCAAGGTTCCACAAAAATATGTCGAGTGAAGCGTGTGCCAACAGACCGAGGTTCTATAATTTCAACATTTGTGTGTTTTCCGTATTGTTCATTCCGCTTACCACTTCAGCATACAAAATTAATTCCAGTAAAATGATTAATCCTTTCTTTTCTTTTTTATTTTGTTTGAAAAAACATAACGAAATAAATGGGACAATTTTAAATCCCTTATTGGGAATAAATCTATACTTTTGAAGAGAGGTAAGAGCTTCTTTTCAATCAGGTCTCGTTAAGAGAAAAGCCCTGCACACACGTTTTCGAAAAACATGTGTCGTGCTGCCTTGTTTCTCTTGCGGACTGCCCTGGGTAGGTTTCTCCTACCCCTTTAAAGCCTTAGGTCTGCATAAATAGTACTACCGCACATACTCGCGTATAAGTGGAGAAATTTAGTCTAAAAATGAAGTTCAAAGTTAGGGACTAATACACGGGGCAGAATTTCCAAAAAATTTTCTCAAACAACTCTTGGAAAAAAACACTTAAAAACGAGAAGATTTTTCTGATTCAGTCCAACTATTTTAAACAGACGCTAAAAGAAGTAAATACTCATACATTCAACTGTAATTTTGCATTATTTGATTGTGAAATAAAGAATAATAATTAGAATAAATGACCGACAGTGCAAAAAGTGAGGTAATTGCTGTATTCGCGAATTTTCCAATTGATAGTGTTTATTTCTTTTAAACAGAATGTTTATGCAGAATACAAACATTACAAAAAACGTTCCCGATCCTTTCAGAAAATGCAGGCTCGACTTATACGCAGGCTTTTGACTTTTCCCGATTTTCCTTCTAAAAGTGGGGGGGGGGGGGGGTCGACTTATACGCAAGATCAAACCTATACGAGAGTATATATGGTAAGTGTGGTGGCTGACTCCTCCGAGTACAAGTAAGAACTCTTTCAGAAGATCTCCTTTAGGAAAACAGAGTCGACTGACTGATAAACTGCAAAATTCTCAGAAATGAACAGTGAGAAAGATTATCAGTAACAAAAATTTAAATAAAATAATATGTGAATGTTGACTTATACAGGTTCCTGTAAATGTGTGTTACGTCAGAGAGGTTTGCACCCATTGAATTTAACATTGGACCAATTATTAGAAAAATAAACTTCAATTTTCTGAGATAGTCAAGTCGTCTGTATGTCGAGTTATCGAAGTTTCACTGTACTTCTAAAAGGGCAAGCCACAAGTCCAGTACAGTAATTATCCTTTAACAGTGGAAACATTTAAAGCATCTGCAGCACAAAGGAATATATTTTTTCTACCTGAAAATTTTGAAACATGTTTTCTAAACTAGAGAAAATATGAAATTTGAAAAGAGAAAGAAGCATCTAAATTAAGAAGTAGAAATTTTTGACCCCATGAAACCAGCTGTCTAATTTGCTATCATTTTATTAAATTCCTAGAAGTTTATTGATTTTGCAAATTTTCCCACGATACAATAAGCAGTCGAATCGATTGGAGCTCTTTATACAGTTTTCAGGGAACTTAGAAAAATAACTAACTTTATTTATTAATATCTTTATAGATAGAAAAAAAAAGCTCGATGACAAACATAAAATCAAAAAAACCTAGAAAAAATATCAACACAGAAAAGATTTAATTATTTATTCCAAAATGATATAATGTAGGGATTTATTAGCAATTTGAAAAAAATTCGATTAAAAGTAAAAGTTTGAAAAACTTATTTGTTTGGAAAAACGACATTACTTCTGGTCTCCTAATATAAAAGGGGTTACAGGACAAATTCAAAAAGGAAACTCAAATTTTCATGGAAAAAAAAGTCATCAGTTTGGAGATTTGCTACAACTTTAAAATTTTTACAAACTCACTCTCAAAATACGTCAAAACGGAAAAAATAAAGGATTCAAACATAGACTATGAATATCTACTATTTGTGACATGCTCTAATTTTAATCTAACATAAAGGTTTTACTTACAAATGATAGAAATCGTTACAAAACTTCGACTTGATAAAGCTGAATGAGCTGTAAAAGGATTCAAGTGAGGTACCATTTCCTTTCCGCGAACCAGAGCCGGGATCATTTTCGGTACTTTTCTCTTTTATAAACAGATTTACAACCATTTTGACGTGATGAGATAACTCAGAAGTGGCAGGACTCAGGTTTCCATTCTGGACTTTTTGAAACAAGATAGTGTAGCATGTTTTACGGATTTTTTTCAGCAACTTCAGAATGTGCTCGTAAACTGGTCCTTTCAGCAACTCCATCTAAAAATGAAGACTTTGTCAGTTATACACATAGATGAAAATATTAACGGAATAATACAGAGTCAAAACTTTTGTAAGTATGATTTAAGCAGGAAAAATAAATTAGGAATACAGGTTTTAAAAGGAGAAATATCAAGGAGGAGTTGAATGGTCAGGGCTGGTGATGTACCGAATAGTTAAAAATGTAGATCCCCGGATACGGATCTCAACGTTTTTACTTAATTTAATCACAATCCAATTGTAAAATTTGTGATTGAAGGTATTTTTGTTAGGGTAAAAGAAAACTACAGAAAAAAAATCATCTGTAGCGAAACTACAAGGTGTGATAATTAACCACTTCCCTTACGAATTTTTTTTGGAAAAAATTGCAAAAAAAAAACCCACATTTTCTTTTTTAAATTTAATTTTGAAATTCAAGAAAATGAAGCAATACAAATAAAATATGTAGGTTTCAAGTTGAATTTTTAATTATTTATAGGCGTAAAATCACTTAGTTTCACCCGAGTTTTCTCGGGATAATAATTACCTGCAAGTCATACGAGCCCGAGATAACTCAGGATAATTAGGCAAGCGGTTAAATAACGGGACTGAACTAAAACTTTAGCTTTCTTGAAAACATATACTAATATCTTCCAGTACACTTTAACCTATTTTCCTTCCCTATTAATACATAGCTGCATGAGAGATTTCTGCCGGCCACCTCGTCTAGTGGTCAGCGACGTCTGACCGTGATGCGGTGGCCCCGGGTTCGAGTCCCGGCTGGGGCATGGGCGTACTTTCTCTCTCTCATGTCATTGTCCTTTCTGTGTGTGTGAAAGTGAGTTATGAATGAATGCCTACCCTATGAACGGGTCCTTATGGCATGTGTGATAAGCATAAAATCGGTCTTCCACCTAAAATGGTGCTCTTAAAAACGAAAGCCGTATCATTACCCCATCCTTCATGGACCTGGTCTAGCTCTGCTGACCAACGGGGGCATGTAACAACAACAACATGAGAGATTTCTTCTGCTCAAAGCAGAGCTGCAGGCCATATGATGTTACGTTTCGAGTAAGTTTGCTGTTTTTGGTTTCACCTGTACTACAAACTGAAAAGTTGCTCCCTGCAATGAATGCACTGTTCATTTTTGGTAGCCGGTAGAAGGCGCATGGTAGGGGGTCTGTTGAGCACCGTAGATGATCGAGCACAGTAATGCCATTTTTTGCCGAGAACTGTGTCACAGAGATCGTGTTGAGCTTTCAGGACATTAGTCTTGATAGCGTAAAACAACGTTCATACGATGTTCGATAGAGT